>LVTN01001150.1:44631-97831 GCA_001649415.1 Musa itinerans
GACGTCAATTCCTCGTCGTATCATCAAGAATGGGTTGAGTATGCATCTGTTTCTCGAGTCGCACTCCAAAGTTTGTTTTTCTGCCCTTCTTTTTCGTTGTGGATGATCCATGTCGATTTCAGAGGGACGATCTTTTGGCACGCAGAGCGCAGGAATCGCTTAAGAAAAAACTGGTTCTTGAAGATGATTTCGCTTGGGGAGTGCCCTCGCAAGGTTTGGCATCCGGGGATGGGTCAACGAGGGAGAAGCTCAAGTACATCGGAGGAGTTGATATAAGCTTCTTAAAGAAGGATCCTTCGGTGTCGTGCGGTGCTCTTGTGGTGCTGGATGCTGATACTATGGACGTTGTGCACGAAGAGTTTGAGGTTACCCGTCTGCAGGTTCCGTATGTTCCTGGCTTTCTTGCATTCAGAGAGGTATGCGTTTCTTCGGTGCTGTATTCTCATCAGCGATGCGTCATTTGTGTCCAAAGTATTCTCTTGGCGTGCTTATTATGCAATTGAGGGGCTGTTCGCTGAGTGTCAGATTACAATGTAGTGAAGTACATGTTGCGAGTTCAAAGACTGCAGAATTATGTGATTGTGAGGCTATCAGTTTATAGCATGAATGCACTGTTTTACTTGCTATAAAACCTTTCTTTGATAGCCTTGAAACATATGGAGATTCGTGCAAGAATAATAGCTTCAACATTGTTTGCCATATATTCTTTCATCAAAAGGGCATGCAATGATCAATAAATCTCTTTAATTCGTTCTTGGACCTCTTTAATTTGCCAAATACACATTTGCTTAATATGGTTGTCCCTGAAGAAGTGGTCCGCTGACCTCTTTGCCCAACTTCTTCTCAGTTGGTTGTTTCCGAATTAGTATGACAGATGCTAACTATGACTGCTATGTTGGTCTCCGAATTAGTGGTCTGCTGGCATAGTGAGCCAGATGCTAACTATGTCAAATATCTGTCTTGGTCGTTTCTTAGTTCTTTCTTTCCATGACTGCTATGTTGTTGGCCCCTACTTGGACTTCAAGTCTGGATCATTCACTGTAAAGGCATTAATGCTTTATGAGAAAAATTGTTTACCCAGTCCTTGCTGGTGGCTTGTTGCATCTGAGATAGTAACTCTCGTTGCAACTGTACAAAACATCTCCACCTCTCTTTTAACTGTGGTTGTGCAATTCGAGTCTGATTTTTTCTAATCCCTTTGATACTGGGTAAAGAAAGAGAAAAGAATGGCATGAAAATATTGTCAGTTGAAAACTCTACTACTTTTCTTACATAAATTGTTTAATTTAAGCTAAGTTGGCTAAAAACAATTTCAGTTTGATGATTTTGCAACTGTGGTGTATACAATGTTTCCGACTTTGCAAATATCATATATGGGATGTGTCTATCTCTCTGTCATATATGTTGAAATTTACAAATCATTTTTTTATGGTATTGCAGGCTCCAATGCTTCTGGGGCTTCTGAACAAAATGAAAGCAAATGCTCATCCTTTCTATCCTCAGGTAAACTCTCCAAGCACTGGCTTAGCCAAAAAAGTGATGTAACAGTTAGTTGTCTGGATGTTACTGGTAAATAAGTTTGCCAGTTTAGAATTTTATAATGCAGTCTTATTCATGGCAATATGGCAAATAATTTATTGTATATTCTTGAAACACCACATTTGAAAGTTGGCTATAATCAAATCATAAAGACCAGGAATACGTATTTATTATAACTGCAAAGATCATATTGGACATTAAATGGGTTTGATAGGTAACCGTGTCATATCTATTGGACTGAAGAAATTTGATGGCTTGTCTCTTGGGAGGTATGGAGTGATAGCTGCAAGAATTACATGTTTTCTGACCCATCCTCCAACCAATGAATGCATGAACAGATAATAGCTTGTATGCAACTTTGATTTAACCAACATTTCGTTTTGGATTAATGATCGATGTATCAAGTGTCAACAACTAAAATCATGCCCTACCCATCAATTTAATATATTATATGGTGTCCAGAATTCTTTTTTCAAACTAGAATCTTGCAGTTGCATTTCAGATGAGTATGATATCACCTTTTACTCTAGGATTAACTGTTGCATCTGTTGTAAATTAGAATGAAGGTAGCTTATGCTTTTTTGTAAAAGAACCTTTTGAAGCTGATAAGAAAGCATATAGGTAATGAAATCCTTAATGGCCATAATTCCATTGATTCTGATTTTGTCTAGATGCTTATATCTCTGTAGTAATAACAGCACAACTGTTTCATGTGTTTACTATTGCCACTATCTGATTTGTCACCGCAACTGAAACTTTCAAACTATAAGATTCTTGATTCTGTATTGATTTTTGCAGTTACTGATGGTTGATGGCAATGGATTGCTTCATCCTCGAGGTAAGTTTCATTATGCATTACCTTGTCATGCGCTTCACTGCAACTACAATATACACTCAAAAACTCAGTAGTTAAAGGTTGTTCATTTGACGTATGTCAGTATCTCATTCAAATAATTAGCAATCTTGCAGCAACTCTTGCTGTATAAACTAATTCTTATGTGAATATATTCATTCTGCTGCAACTTATGTTATTCTCTGTATTCCTTTTTGTTACTGTCTTTTGTTATAAAAGGTCACATGGGATGCGGAGCTAGAGCTCACAAAGAATGAACTATAATACCCTGATTTGTTTTTCTTGCTTTAATAAATGGTGCCATGGCACATTAACTTTTTTCCCGTTTTTTTTGGGTGACTGAGTGATTTTGCAGCTTCATTTACTGATTTTGCATATAATAATCCATTACGCATTCTATATACTCTGCATGGAATCCTAAGTTTAGAACACTACTCAGGTCTTGGTCTAGCTTGTCATCTTGGGATCCTGGCTAATCTTCCAACTATTGGAATCGGAAAAAATGTAAGTAAAAAGAGCTCCTTTCTTAAAACTCCCTTCTTCTTAAATTTTTCCAGAGCATAACTATAATTGCGGGTGAAAATAAGAATTTAAGACTTTTTCAGTCATTCACAAAGAGTAATCTATTAGTCATCCATCTTTTAAACATGCAAAGAGATAATAAATGTTATTCCTCATAGTGTTGTTAGGCTGGTTAGAGCATAAGTCATGGTTGAACTTTGGTTCATGGTTTAAGTTTACTTACTAAACTACTCAGTCAACCTATTAATTGGTTGATCCATATCCGGTACCAAATAAATGTCCATGGAAAAAGCTGCAAGATGTTTATTCTATACCATTGTTTGTAATGACATGAAAACATTTTTAAACGAATGGATCTGTTGTTGGCTGGTATTGTACACTTTGATCAGAGCTATCTTCTGCTTACTCATGCTAGTTCCAGACCTTTCTACTAAGGCTGTTGATCACAAAAAATATGCAATTGTTCATGTAAATCATGCATTTTTTGTTATTTTAATGATTGTGTCTCTTATAGTTGCATCATGTTGACGGACTAACTCAGTCTGCGGTGCGACAAAGTTTAGAAGCAAGAGAAAACTATGACAAGGATCTGATCTTCTTAACTGGAAAGTCTGGGAAAACTTGGGGAGTGGTAAGAACATTGAGATCATTATAAAACACTAAATGTACTCCAATTGTTTTTCTCTCTCTGTTTATCTTTATCTCCTCTAGGTTAGATGCCTTAAGTAAACATGCATTTACTGCTTACTAAAGGATTCTTTTGCAGTTTCAGTATTTTGAAAAAGATAAAATTCACAACTGTAAGCAATTTTTCCTACTTTAATTAATACTATGACAAATTATGGAAGCTGACCATGTTAGGTTACCAACCAAACGTTTTGGTGGGATGTCGGTACACCACTTCTTTCCTACATGCTTCATTGAAATGTAGGACCACTAAGTACCCACTGCAATTTGATCCCTTGGATTAAGGGTGGGACTGGATGAGAAACAGAATGGTTAGCTATATTTGTATCTGTGGCACAAAACTCTCCGAAGTCATGATGTCCATTTTCAGATTTTTTTTCTTCAATTTATCACTTTGAATTCATATTAGCATCATGGTATTGATTGCATACCACATGCCTGCATCTTTTGAACACAAACGAGTTATTATAGATGATTAGCATATGAATCAAAATTAATACTTATAATCCATTTGGCATTGCAAAAGAAAAAGGGTAAAAGAAGAGAAATGGGAGGGAAAAACAGAGGAACTGGAAAGACACATACTTGGTAGTGTGCCCTTCACACCTTACCAGATTTTGCTGGTCCATCACTGCATTTGCTTAAGCTTCTAATATTAGGTTATAAAAACTTGTTCACAATAATAAAATATGTAACAACTTCGGTATGGCAAACCTTGCTTCTAATATTAGGTTATAATAAACTTGTTCACAATAATAAAATATGTAACAACACACAAAAGAAGTGGTAGGTTTTAGTGACAACAATATTTACTAGTGTTTGATTTCTGTACCAGTTTGGGATCTAACCAGTAAGTACTGCTAGGTATAGTACCAGGCAGTATTCAGCAAGTAATTTTAGGTACCATCAGGACCAGGCAGAATTTAAATCATTGTTTCAATCTTTTGTCTGTAGTTTATATAATCTATCAAGCAATTTTTTTCTGATCAAGTAAACTTTAATGGTCTTTTTAACATTTCTATTCTTGTTTTGTTATCCCAGTGTGCTATCCAGTAAATTAGTTCGGAAGACATGTTTCTACCATATATGATTTAAACAAGAAGCAGTTTTACCATGCATCTTGTTTTTACAAAGTAAATCCTGATAAAGTTCTTATTACTGGGGTGCCATGGGAAATGTTTGGTTCTAGGCTGCATAAACAAGATATATATTCTGTTGGTGCAATGTCCTGCAATCATAAAAGTTTGGTGCCTAGATCTTTGAGAATTTGCTAGTCTCCTGAATGGACCACTTTTATATTTTTAGGCAATGCGATCCAGTCTTGGGTCATCAAAACCTATTTATGTGTCAATTGGTCATCGGATATCACTTGATTCTGCCATTAGCACCGTCAAAACATGCTGCAAATATCGCATTCCTGAGCCAATTCGACAGGTAAACTTCTGATTTTTGAAATAATGAATATGGTTCCTTACTTTCTTCATTGATCTTCTTCTTCACTGTTTAGTTTCAGGATTTGCTGAAGTTGGAATAACTTGATTCATGATCCCAATTGTATCATTCTGATTGCGGTTTTCTTGTTATAATAATCTTTTACCATTTAGGTGTCATACAAAAATGATTTCCATGACTAGATAGAGGTATTTGTCAGGGTGATAAGACAGCCTTCTAATTGGTCTAGATTATTGTAATCTTGGACTGTCAGATTCTGTGCAATCATTTTTCTTTTTTTGATATTTCATAGATCGGTCTGATCTTAGCATGGGAAATATGTCGACTTGTAATTTTGTAGGCTGATATAAGATCCAAGATGTTCCTCAGAAGTTCAAAGGACTGTAGACCTTGGTATGAAAGTCTTCTCATCTATTTTGTTTTTTCTTCGTTTCCTTTTCTGAGATTTTCAGATGTGGAAAATAATAAAAATTAACACATTTGTGGGGCTTTTATAGATCACCTGTTGTTTAGTTCTGCTCTTTAAAGTTGCTAGCTAGTTGATTAAACTTCCAAACTGTGATATGCATATTATGTTATATCTTCATCCTTCTGTGTTAGTGGTCATCTGTTGATCTTTCTTATTTGTTAATTCATTATGATTAACCAATATCTGTATTGTTCGGTGTTAATTATTGCTTTACGACACGTACCACTAAATCAGCCATAAGATAGAGAACTTAGTTATGATACACACATACCTGTTCTTGTAACTAAAATAGATAGAATGTCTCTATTCTTGGACTTTTCGAGTGGTTCTCTTTGAGTTTATGATGTACTCAGTATCAGCTATCTGGATTCTATAATTCTCCAGCTTGTTACCACTACATAGGGAAAAGTCTGCTTTTTCTTCTTTGTATGTCCTTATCAGTTTATCAGATTATGCATAGATGTATAAGAAATGTAATTGAACTGATTAAACATGATAATTTGCTTCACCTTTGTAAATTGAATAAACAAATGATGAGTCGAACCTGCAAAAGGTGCTCGGAACCCATCTAGAGGATACTCATCACAAATTTATGGATGAAATATCGGATTTAACAGAATAGAACATGTGCAACAGTGCAAGTACATTCTAGATTCTGAACCTTATTGCTAAGTCTATTGTACATGATTGACCATAGTGAAAACAAATGCTGCTCCTCGGATTCTTGGTCAGTCTTTATTTATTTGATCTTTTAGATTTAGTATCTCACAGGATACTCTCCAGCACAAGCATGCTATTTTTATTCTTCTATTGCAGGTCATAAGTTGGACACCAATGCCATCTATCTATCAGAGGCATCAACAAGAGGGCATGAAGACCTAAGCTTAGAGGGAACTCTTTCCAACATGAAGGCTTAGTTCAATAGGACCTTTTCTTGTTTGACAACGACGATGCAATGAATTTTTTGATGTGAAGGCATAGCTCAAAGGTAACTTTTAAGATGAATTTTCACTTTGGAGGATAAGCTCAAATGAAATACTTGGCAATCAAGGGAAACTCCCATCAATCAAAGCTGAGTCAGTTGCTGCTGTTCATGATCATATTAGCAGCAGGTTGTCAATTTTCTTCTTTAGCACTGTGAGCAGTCATTTTTGTTGTTATTATTAGTATCACCATAAATGCAAAGATGATGCTGAAAAAGAGAGGAACAGAGACATTTTTGGTTCAAACAATTAAATGTATTTTCCGTATCATGAAACAACATCTTTCTCAAGGGGCAAAAATTTACACTGCAGAATGAGGCAAAGATTATATATTTGTTATGAAAGGCAGGCAGGCACATAAACAACTTTTCTTTATTCATACATATGTATATAAAGAATATTATGTAGTTTGAATATTATTCTGCCTATTGAGATGATAGATAGCACATATCAAATTCACTCACCAAATGTTGAAGATTCAAGACCTTGTCAACTGGATCTCCTTCGAAATTGTATCAAAATATCAATATAAAATCTTAGTACCAAAACTCTGAAAAAAAGAAAAAATAACTGAAATAACGAGATGATGAATATGTGCTAAAGTCTGACGTTGGTGGAAACATCAACATGCACTCGATGATCATATTCCAACTAGAAAGATTGGATATAGTGCATGGAAAGAAACGGGCAAATAACACAAGCTGCATGTAATCAGCTTCAGGTTTCACTGGTTCACGCAAACACAGATAGCATGACCACAGAGCAAGCATGCTGGGAATCTGAGCTATTGTAATGGCAGATGGGCAAAAACACAATTCACTACCAACCATAAGGTTTCTCCTGTTCTGATCCAGCAAATTTTGTTTCGTCAATAAAATGATCAGATGCAGCATCTTAAAAAGCTAGCTTATTGAAAAAAGTTAAAAAAAGGGTATCATAAAGGCAGTTCCCCGCTGTCGGCAATCACGACTTCGCTTTTAGGTGATCCATTCTGCCTCCCTTCTGCTTCAATCTTGTACAGCACATCCATGCCCGATAGAACTTTCCCAAAAACAACATGTTTACCATCCAACCTGCGGAAGAAAAAAGGCCACAAATCAGTAAATACTTACCTATTAAAGTCGTTGAATGCGACTGCACTGCATGACAATTACCAGCTAGTTGTCACAGTTGTGATGAAAAACTGAGATCCGTTGGTATCACGGCCAGCATTTGCCATTGACAGGAATCCTACAACAATTAATAAATAAAGCAGTGTCATTTTCGTTTTTTTGGCAATGCACACAAGAATAGGAGCCTAGCAAATGCATTTTTTTAAGTGGAAGGATGATATGTTATTCGTGCTACCCGGCCCAGTGTGTTTGAGCTTGAAGTTTTCGTCAGCAAATGTCATGCCATAAATAGATTCTCCACCCCTTCCATCTCCATGTGTGAAGTCACCTCCTTGGATCATAAAGCTGGGTATTATTCTGTGAAAAGTACTCCCCTTGTAGTGAAGAGCTTTCCCGCTCTTGCCTACACCTTTCTCACCTGTGCATAAAAGCATATAAGCGACATGAGTTGCCATAGACGAAGTATTTTGACGTACAATACCCTTTAAACTATGAATTTATAGTTCTTCAATCAATGTTTAAAGAACTATAAATTCCAGAATGGCTATTCCAGAATCAATGTTTATCTAGTCTCAAAGGTGCCAAGCATGACTCAGACATCATTTGGTGTATCAGAAAACCTAACTTTTGCTTTATATCATGATAATGGATGTGTGACTTCTCTTTTTTCAGAAAGAGATAATTTTTGTTTTGAGACCCAGAAAAGCTGTTCGATATTTTCATATGACATACAATCTGCTCTCATGGTCATTAATTATCATACATGTTGGTTAAATCATTTCATGCATTTTAGAAGTGTCTGTATTTGGACAAAGAGGAAAGCTTCTCTCTGTTCTGTTTCTTCTCACATCCTTTTCATCACTTGGCATTTATAGCAACATCCTTATTATCTTAAAAAGGAAAAAAACACAGTTTTAATTGTTCTGCAATGATAGGTTATATTCACATACTTTCATTTGATCATTTTGCCAGTGTGGTTATAGAAAACACCTTGTTACAGCCTCTATGTTTTTGATAGCATATACTGAGACCAGTTTTCATTATTTTCGTCAAATAAATACCAGAAGAAAGAAAGAATATCACTGTTACTGAAAGAAAACAGTTCCTTTAACAAATCAAACCACAAGCTAGCAGTTAAATCAACTGAGACAAGCTTAAGCATTGTAAGGAAAATACAAGCATACCTGTGCATAGAGCTCGGAAGTTTTCTGTAGGAGCAACAAACCAAAGAAAAAAGAAAAAGAGAAGAGGAACAAAGTTAGATGTTCTTTTTTACATATTAAAATCACATATCAGAAAGTAAAAAGTACAAAAGAAAAAACTTAACAGGAAGACACACAATGAACATGAAAAACTATAAATCCAACAAGATCAGCATTTATTTAAAAGACAGTACCTGCTGTCTTAGGCACAGTTTTTCCGAAAAGACCCATAACTATGCGACCTGGTAGAATTAGACATCCATTCAATTAACATTTACGACAACACACTATCACTTCACTATCAATGCATATTGTTCATTCAAATACTAATGAAATAGTCAAATCTCAGCAGCAACATAACAACATAAATGGTATAATGCATATTGTTCATTCAAATACTAATGAAAGAGTAGTAGTACAAGAACAAAAAATCATTGATAGAACACCAACAGTGAAGCTCAGATCTTGCATCCTATCAATCATATGGAGTTAAGTATGCTCATGAGCAAAGCAACAACATAAAACAACAGTTGGATAAAAGTCATCATCCAAGCAGATCATTCAAGACAACATTCAGATAAACATAGCAATGCCATTAATATAGTTGCAAAGTGGACAACATAGTCATCAGGAAAGCACTTATATTCATTCTGACAATAAAAAACAAAGATTTCAACAAAAGACATTAGCTCAACTTCAACAGTCACCTATTTTTGCTTCAATCAATGTTAAGAATAATCTACAGCTAAGATCATTACCAGCAGGCTTTCCACCGATGTTAACATCAAAGTAGACCTTGTGTGTTACTTCCTTTGAACTTCCCTTAGATTCTTTAGCCTGAAATAATGTTCAAAACCAAAAAGAAAAGAAAATTAAGAAAAGAGAACCAACATGGAACTTAGAATCGTCTTCTATAGCAAATAGCACATCTTAAACACAGTAGTAAGAGAACGCAGGCAGGTCTTCAATAGACCAACAACTCGTCATCGATTCTTGAGTCGTCACAAGGGACTTGTTCGATTCGAACACTGCGGGCGATGATCCAAGAACTAATTCAAGAATGAATGAGGGGATGAGTGAATGAACGCATATAAGAACCTCGACGAGGACGAGGACGATCGCAACGATGAGTAGTAGGAAGCACCGCATCGACGTCGCCGCGGCCGCTGCCATCCCTGTGGTCTTCTCTCTCTCTAGCCTGTGATCCGAGATCTGTGCGTCGAGCCCACCGAACGACCTTTCACTCGTCATAAACCTAAGTCACGAGGATAGCACGTGAAGAAACCACGTGGCGTCGGCCAATGGGAACGCAGTCCGTATTTGGGAGGGGCACGTGTCACGACATCTGACGTCGCTGTTTCGGACTGTGCATAAGAATTGGATTAGATTATAATCTTGGGATTAAAGGAGTTGTTAAGGTGAATTAATAGGTCATTAGGGCTGGTAATGAGTTCGGCTAAAATGGGACCCATTAAGGGAGCCAATGATGGGCCGAGCTCGCCGAGCCTCACAAAACCCTCGACGCTGTTCTTCATCCCTGAGCCGTCGACCTCCTCCCTCTGGTCGACACCGCCGCCGCCAGACCTCCCCTTCCTTTTCCTTGATGCCACGGCCGCTTGCTGCTTCTCCACGAGATCGACGCATCCTGCGGCGGTGGATTTCCCTCCTCCCTATTTGAGATCAACGTTTCTTGAAGCCGCGGTGACCGCCGGAGCCTCCTTCTTCTCCTCATATGCTGCCCGAAGTTGCCGATTCCCAATCCGATTCGTCCACATTGACAGGTACTCCTCCACCTCTTCTTCCCCTTCCACTGTTCGCTCTCCTTCCCTTCTTAAAAATGTTAGATGATCTGTCGATCACCTGTTGGTGATCTGCTTAATATGAGCTTTTGCTGGTCATCGCGTCGTTTTGTCCTTGGAATTTTTGGTGTTTTTATGACTGGAACTTGGTTTAAGGGATGGGGAGATAACCAAGGGAGGTAGAGGATTTGGTTGTGGCGGGGGATGGGGCGAGAGAAGGGCGAGGAGGAGGAAGATGAGGGGAGGAGAGGAGGTAACGAACGTGGGTGTGGTGGTGATGCTGGTGGGCACCAGTTCTTGGATCGAAGCAAAGTTAGGATTCTGCTCTGTGATAATGATCGCAAGAGTTCGCAAGAGGTTCTTCAGCTCCTCTACAAGTGCTCCTACCAAGGTATGGCTCTCTGGTCTCTTCCTTTGCACATACGGCACACACAGGCTGCTTTGCTGCATCCATGTTTTTACATTAAAGCCTGGTAGCAATTAAGAATACAAAAAGATAGCTCTTTCTGCAATTGAATCTGTTGTTCAGAAGGAAAAAAATGTTTTTGTTAGAAAATTTGTCTATTTTTTGGGATAGCTATTTCTGCAATTGAATCTGTTGTTCATAAGGGAAAAGATGTGTTTGCTAGAAATTCTGTTTATGTTTTTTCTTCAATTAGCGATTTTTACTCTTCTATTCAACCAATCACCAGGGAATCATTATCATTGCCAACTCACAATCATTCTTTCAAAATGAAGGCTGTTACATCTACCTATCTACGAAAAAAATGTGGTCTTTGTAGTTACCTGTTATTTGTTTTGTTATTCTGGTTATGTGCTAAGATTTTTTTAAAATCTTTTCTTCAACTTAATGGTTTAGTACTCAAGTCATTATTGAACTCACGTCTGATATGGTAATGTTTCTGATAGATTGTCTCTTTTTCTTTCATATGGTAATGTTTTTGATAGAATAGATGGTACCACTTTTTTCCTTTCACAAGCTCTAGTGAACAACATCTAGCTGATTGAACTTGTCATGCTCTAGTAACTTCTGTGAAATCTGCCAAGCGGGTGATTGATGTGCTTAATGCCCAAGGGTCAGAAATCGACATCATTCTTGCAGAAGTTGAGCTTCCGATGGCCAAAGGTTTGAAGATGATGAAGTATATAGCAAGGAATAAGGAGTTGAGGCACATTCCTATAATAAGTGAGCTTATTGAGATTTAGCTATTGCTTTTGCTCCTTTTGTAGGACATCATTAGATTCTTATTCTTCTCATTTCTTTTCTAGTGATGTCTGCTCAAGATGAGGTTTCGATTGTTGTGAAGTGTTTGCGACTTGGAGCAGCTGATTATCTTGTGAAACCATTGCGCATGAATGAATTGTTGAATCTTTGGACCCACGTGTGGAGAAGAAGGCGCATGGTAGTGCTTGACATGAGCTTCCTTGATTTTTACTAATTAAGACGTGTATGTAATTGTATTTTGTTTTACCAGCTTGGTTTGACAGAGAAGGATGTCTTCAGCCATGATTTTGAAATGTCATTGTCAGATCCTAGCGATGTCAACACAAGTAGTACAATTCTTATCTCAGATAACACTGATGACCAACTCAATATGGTTGCGAATCCAGAATTAAACATGTCAAATCATCCAGAATGTGAGGTAAGATCATTGAGGAGCTTGTTGTTGGTTGAATTGTATTTTGATTCAATAAGAAACCAGCCTGCAGGCTCTTTTGACATTCTTTATGTCTTCATTTCATCAGTGTCACATTCTGTTACAGTGCATTAGGGTTATTTCATTTGCATAATTCTAGATGCTTGCAAAAATACCATGATTTGCCATATTTTTTATTCTATGGATCAAAACAATATAAGTAATGTGGACTAACATTGATCTTTCTTGTATTTTCTAGTCTAATGTCTCTCCTGTAGGGCCTGCCTGCAATAATGATTTGGATGATGCGCAATATATTCCAAGGAATAATGATCGTGCAGGTTGCTACTCCTGTGTTTTTACATTTCTATATCATTTTCTTTCTACACTGCACTCCTGTAGGTATCTTCTCTAATTTTTCTCAAGAAACTATTTTCTTTTGCTAGTAATTGCAAGTGGAATAGTCTCATTACCAAAGAAGATTGAGTTCAAGGTTGGCAGATCTTCTGCGTTTTTGACATATGTTAACTCAAATGCACCAAGCAAAATCCCACATCTTGCTATCGACACAAATTCTGCTCCATCAAAATCCTTGAATTATGAAGGAAGCCCTCTTGCAGGAGGCAATATGGAGGGATACAACAACAAACTGGTGCAGGAAAACTACACTAGTGGAAATGGCTCTGTGACCAGAGAGAATATATGCAATAAGAAGGACTTCGAAACACTACCAGAGTGTCCTGTACCATATCCATCTTCTTCCACTGAGCAGAATGAGGGAACTGATGTTTCTGGTGTTCCACCTGTCTTCTCTTTTCCATTTTATTACCCAGGGGTGATGAATCAGAATATAATGTCTTCACCTGGGCAGATGTTTCAAGGTAGCTTGAATGATGTGCAAGCACACCCCGCACCAGCAATGCTACCTCAGTATGCTGTTGTTCCATACATGCCTCTGATGCCATCATTCCCATGCCAGCCATTGGGCACAAATCCGCAATCAAGTCATATGGCTGCACCAAGTATGTGGTCTTCGATGACCAGCTCATCCACACCTGAAGTGAAATCTGGTCGAACAGAAAGAAGGGCGGCAGCACTAGTCAAGTTCAGGCAGAAAAGAAAGGAAAGATGTTTTGATAAGAAAATTAGGTATGTAAAACGGAAGCGCCTTGCAGAGAAAAGGCCAAGGGTTCGAGGGCAGTTTGTGAAGCCAGTGGACAATGTAGATCTTAGTCACGACATTTCTAGTGGTGATGGTGATTCTGAGGATGATGAAGCTGATGAACCCACATCCAGGGAACTTGAACTTATTTCTTCTCCAGAACAGAATGCTTCCTATTGATGGAGTGAAGCTGGCAATCGTCCGATGGACTGCTGGTGCTTTCAATATACTATAGGGTAAGGGTAACAGTCTGCATTCAGGCTGCACATTGATCATAGACTGCTGGTGCTTACAATATACTATAGGGTAACAGGCTGCATTCGGATGCCACATTGATCATGTACCGTGGTCTGCTGCGGCAAATATGTTCAAAAGATTTATCACAGAAGAAATTTGTGATGTTGATAACTCGAGGCATCAAAGGCATTGAGGCAGTGTTGTTGATCAACCTTTTTGCATAGAAACAAGAAATCATCGGTTGGCAATTATGTTTGATAGAAGTAGGTGTTTCTCATATTACAATCCACCATGTTCAAAAGCTGTAATATATATGAAAGTTTATTGTGCATTCTTGTACACCATGATGCATTTATATATATATTTAATTCCTTAAACTGTGTGTACATTTAATTCTCAGCAAAGAGTTTTTAGGAGGCAATTCATGAATCCCAATTTTAACAGAGTATTACTCTTTGTTCCAAAGTCGATCCTATGTGACATTACGCTCATTCACATGGTAATCACATTGAAGCAAAAATGTACATCAAAATAGATTGGAGAACATTTTTTATAGTATTATTTTTCCATACAAAGAGGAACTAATTTAGCATGGACCAATTTGATAGAGAACATTAATGCAATAATACATTTATTTGGTCCTATGAAATTAATTGAAAAAGCCCCCTATCAGTCCAAGAAATCATTCTAAATTTTTGAACTTACACCTATAAATTGATTTCGGATGACAGCCAGTAGGCGTACAAATTGCTAATGGAAAATTCTGCCAGAGCACAAGAAACCTTTGGATCTGTTAATGTCTAAAACAATGATCATAAGATTATTATATACACGACAATAGAGCATGCCAATGATACAGACTATCATCTGATTCTGAAGCATCACTAGTTGCCAATGTTACAACACAGCAAGGGATAAGGCTTTCAGTCTGTGAAACCAAAAAAGCCTAATTCAAGCCAGACTAGTACTGCACACGAAACTGCATCCGGCTACCAGGTTGAGACATCGGTAAGCCATAAATCTGGTTCTTCAGCTGCGGCAAACTTGGTGAATGAATGTTAACCTTGATATTGAATTGCTCATTGATTTGGACTATAGCGAAGATGTTGCTCATAGAAGCTGATCAGCTGTCACATTAAAAAGCTCAATTGAAATATTTGCCCTAACGACAGCAAATGTATACCGAAGAGGTAAGCAGACTGCATCATACCAACAATGGGTTATTAGCTTTTAGTTCCTTGTCATCCACAAGCACTTCTTTTCCATCAGACCTATACATCAACATAGAACAATGGTTAGAAAGTTTGCATATGGCACCATAAGTGTTATCGCTATCATTTGACATTTCCACCTGTACATAATACTATCGCTCAATGAAACCAAGTTTCCTAATTCCTTCAAGAAAACAGACCAAATAGTAACATTAAAATTTGTTTGTATTGACCTAATGAGCCTGTAAAATGACAACTAAAGCATAAAAGAATATAAGAATTTCAATGTAGTGCAGACCCAAATTACCACCATCCTGGATCAGATTGATTATATCTTCTGGGACTAATTCTTTTACTTTGTTCATACTTCCATGTACAGAGAATATGAGTAATGATACAAACACCAAAAGACACATGGCAAACTCTTTTGCATGTCAGGAAACATAATACAATCGAAAATCAAACAGGCCAGTCTAGAATAATTTATCTGCATATTTAATGTTGGTTCAACCAAAAGAGCAAGTTTCTGGGTAGATCAAAACTGGCACCACTATTTCTTTCACATTGTCCACATTAACTTCTAAAAGAATTCAGAAAATATGATATGACGACATGGGAACAAGAAGATAGATGCAGAAAAATTGTATGCATGTCTATATTAATATTACAGTGTGGATAATAGTGTCTATTAAAGATAGATCACAGGGGAAAATTTGTTAAACGTATCGACCAGTGTGGATAACCACACTGCAGTACCTTGCAGCAGCTCATTTACTATTAAATGGACACAATAATTGTTGGTATCCCTGCACAGATTTTCACATGGAATATTGCATCCTTCCAACATAACCTTTTTTGCTTCACATGCGATGGTGACTGTTTCTTGGGATCTTAATAGAATCCATGTAAGACCAAAAGCTATATTGCAACTTGCACTAGGATGCAACATTATTGACCAGTGTAGATAACAATACTGCAGTACCTTGCAGCAGCTCATTTACTATTAAATGGACAGAATAATTGTTGGTATCCCCACACATATTTTCACATGGAGTATTGCATCCTTCCAACATAACATTTTTTGCTTCACATGAGATGGTGACTGTTTCTTGGGATCTTAATAGAACCCATGTTAGACCAAAAGCTATATTGCAACTTGCACTATGATGCAACATCAGGGATGATGAGCTTAAGCCAATTTAATCAAAAGAAAACCATTTAAGCCTGATCAACAGACAAGAACAATGGTGTGTTTGTTGGTCTTGGATACCAACCATAGTATGCGAGAGCAAACTAGAGCTTCTATGACCTTAACCTGCCCAAATATGCACTTATTGTTTTCACAATATCAACTAGGTGTAGCAGTTAAAAACCCTACCTAGTGCATCAAACAGGGGTGATGCCATGCAAGGGCCCAATGGGAACATGGGCCCCCTGGTCCACATAGTTTTCCATATATGGTTTTTTGTGTCACAAACTTTTCTTCCAAAAATGTTCTTACCCTTCGTGGATTTTTAAGATTACGTTAACCCCCACTGGTGGCACATGTGAGAAAGCCATACAGAACTAGTTGAGCAGTTGGAAGGTTTTTTCTACTTTTATCAGAATTGTTCCATATTCTTAAATACTCCACCCACGAAACTATTCCAAAAACATGACACCTACTTCTAGTTTCAGTTATGAGGTCTTTTCACTTGACAAAAGTAACAAAATTGCTATATCAACTAAATTAGTTATCACTAAAAGTAAAAATAATATAAGAGACAAATGAAACCTATTGAATATGTCACTGTTCTTTTAAGTGTAAACATGATTTGCTAGGACTTCTTTTATTAGGAAAAGATTGCTGCCTAACAGATCACTTTTAGGGCTTGAATCAGACATTTTTTGCAACATGAAAAATACACAAACATTTCTAAGAACAGAAGATACATCTCTGAAGAACATTAACTAAACTCAAATCAAACTTAAATTAAGACCCAGACAGATTTACTCCTGGATGAAACTCATCTGTGCTGATTATGCTTCCATTGCATGGATCTTGCCCACTAAAATCATTCAATTTGTTGGAACTGCAAACAACTGATGAAACATCAAAGCTTGATGATGAAGCCTTCAATTGGGATTCTTCTCCATGGAAAATTTTTAAATCATTTGATCTTTCCTTGTTTTAACTGCTCATTAGAACCTTCAATTCACCTTTAGTTGAATCTTGGAAAGGTCAGAAGAAAGAATCTTGAAATCTGAACTTTTGCTTCAAACTTTTCTGACCATTAGTAAATGGAAATGTCATGAGTCTCCATGTTCTGTGAATCTTCATTCATGATCAAACTTTAGATGTCATCTCCCTTGTCTTCGTTTGGATGTTCAAGAATTATTTGTGATATCACAAGTGGTGGTTTTCAAGTAACAAGCTTGTAGCATAGGCTACATGAATTCCCAGTGCTTTTTTTAATTCATCTCATCAATGATCTTGATCGTGCAATGTACAATTATTCAAGCATTGTCCTCCTACAATTAAATCATTCAACTGACAGTTCCAATCTTCCTGTCTTTTGCATCATAATGTAGCATGAACATAAGTAGAGTCCAAGATAGTTGATGTGTATCATGCCAATACAGTATTAAGTTGAATAAGAGCCTATGCATATCCATGAGCATAAGCATGATACATGCCAACACACTATGAGATGCCTCCAATGAGACAAAGCTTTGGTTGGTAAAACATTCCTCTGATCACTGTGGCTGTATCAAATACAACAGATATTTTTTGGTAACCTGACTTTGGGATCAAACTCATATCACTTCAAGGTCAGGCCAAAAGTCATTCTGAACTCCACATGTTGTAGGTAAAGAGACATGAAACAATAAAGGGTGCATCTATTGCTATGAGAAAATAGCAGCAAGAGAAAATGAACAGGTTGATGGTTGATCAGACCTAAACCACCATGGCAAGGGGCTCCTAATCAGCTTGAATATGATACCAACTTGAAAAAAAAAAAGAACCAACACCAGAGAATATGGTTACAGAATCAGATTTGACAGAAGGAAAGAAGTTATCATTGCGCAAGATAACTACAGGAATAATGGAAGAAAATCAATCCAGAGGAAATAAATGCTATAGCTAATAAGGATCGTTGTGCTTCTAGGTATGAGTCAAGATGTGAAATGACAAGAATGGTGTTGGTATTGGCACATGCCAATATATGGCTATGCTGCTTTTGGCTTGTGCTGAACAACAACGGGCCATTCCATGACAGGTATAGGCTCACTCATGCCCCCCAAATGACAAGCTTTGCAAGGTAAGATTTAAAGAGAAACAAAGAGTAATAAATAAAGAAAGGGATGCGAGTTATACCTAAAAACCGGCTACAAAAAATTTTCAATCATGAATCAACATTGTCACCATAAATGAGGATATAGTTTTCAAATAAATCAGAAATTTTCAAGAGTAATTAAAAGGAAAAGGCAACCATTTATTTGCAAACCATGACAGCCCAAACACAGCCTTGTTTTCCACAAGTTGTTGTGATTCCTAATATCAGTTCTATATTGCCAACAAAATACAAGATAAGTTATAAAGATAGAAAATACAACTCAAAATCAATCGTAAACTTAACTATAACATTAGGACTTGACCCTTAGCACAACCTTAGTGCCATGGCATTGTTACTTTTTTAGACCCAATCGACCAGAGTTCACCTCACAAAACTAGCCTCTTTGCTTGACCCTCCCCAGTCCCTGTATTAGGGAGAGTTCTATGCTGGTCCTGAGTGATCATTGTTACATAAACAATTTAAACACTGCTAATATTGATGCTAATCTACAGCACATTGTAAACTTCAAATCGGTGTGTTTCAGCTCAACCTTTTAGAAAGTGAAGAGACAGATTCATGTGGTTCAAATCTCTTTATAGAATTTCAGCACAAACCCAACATTAACCAGTGAAACTAGATTAACGACTTTAAAAGAAGTAAACTTCTGCAAATTCTCACCTCAGAGCCTTGAATGTTATGGACACTTGCTGCACATTGTTTGTCACGGAAGCATAGAAGCGAACTGGCTTCAGTAGCTTTGTGATTGAAGGTGGTTCTCCAGTATCATCCAACTTATTCTTGTCCTCTAATTCAGAATTAACATTTTTATTTCCTGACTTCTCACCCTTGCCGCAAGATCCAGTTTCCCTTCTCATAGATGTATTCTGCTGCTCATCCTGATGACCCATAGCAGAACCCTGCTGGAACCTTTTCACACACCCAGATTTCCTTCTCTTCGCACCAGTGACGACATTGCCCTGCGAAGCCCGAGTGCTTTCGACCTTAGAGAACCCATCCGTGGAGCCATCCTCCTCCCGTGCCTCAGGGGGATTCACAGAGACATGTCCATTGGTTCCTATCTGCTCTGCAGAATTAAGAGCCTCCAAGTTCTGGTCATCACCCATTCTATCTAGCGAAGTGGTCAAGTTAACCTCCTCTGCCCTGCTCTTCTTCAAGTCTCCTATCTCTTCCTCCACTACCAGTTTCTTTCCAACTAGCCCCATGCTTTTATCGCCATCTGCACCAGCCACCGCCGTGCCCGTGGCGTCATTCTGATTCAACGAGGTTGGATTCGGTGCCGTGTTTGATTCCTCAGTCTGGAGAGACCGCTTCTTGTGGGCCGCGATGCCGTACGGACCGCCATGCTTCCGCTTTCGTCTCCGTGCCCGCGGCGACCTCGATCTGCCCACACATCGGAAGAGCTCAAAATCGACAAAAGAAAAAGAAGACAAAAAGGAGGAGAAACCCTCCCCAACAAAAAACTAACATTTAGAGTAGCGAAGAGAACAAGCTGACCTCTCTTCGAAAGCTTCGATGATATCAGCACAGGACTGGATGTTCTCGAAGGGTTCCCAGGTGTTGGCCGTCTCCGGCCATCCTCGCCTTGGGTCCAACAAGAACAAGGCTTAAGAAACCGGCGGAAAAGGAATCCCTAAAGCGAAAAGCAACAAGCGGAATTGAATGAAGAGGAGGAGGAGATCTACCACTTGATTAGGTATTGGATTTGACCCTTGCGGACTCGCTTCTTCCTGATGTCTTCGATCTCGTAGAAACCGTCCTCTAATCTCGGGACCTCGCCTGCTTCCTCCTCCCCGACCTCCTCCCCTTCTTCCTCTTCTTCTTCTTCTTCATCATCTTCTTCTTCCTTCTCCTCCTCTTCTCCGGCGTCGCCACTGCCATCCTCAACTCTATCGTCTTCCCCCGCAGCCTCCGCCGCCGCCGCCTCGGGTTTCTTCTTTCCGACCTTCATAGTGTCTCCCTCTCTCTCTCTCTCTCTCTGTCCGCGCAGGCGCCGGTCAGCTGTCCACTGTCGATTTCGATGTCAGGCGTTGGCGATCGCAAGCGTTTTTAATATTTGTAAAAAAAAATAAAATTTCCAACTCAATTATTATGATATTATTATTAGATTGATTTCTTATGAACAACTTTGGCTTTTGAACCATATTCTCCCTGTCGCACTTACGAACAACTCAATTATTAGGATTATTTTTGCATTGTTCAAAATAAGAAATACTGACTTCTCGTTTATTTTTACTTAATCTCATATATATGTATTTTTTTCTTTTTTTATATTATCTTAGGATAAAGTTGGACACTTTTCCATGAATAATTTCAATTTTCTGAGCTTTTTTATTTTTGTTTGTAAAGAACTCGCTTCCAAGATGATTAAAATGCTCCGGTTGTAATAACTAAATAAATAATTAAATAAATGATTACTGATAGGAGAAATATTCATCCGAGTCACTAAATATGTCAAATCAATCAAAATTTCTAATGTAAAATATCTTCTTTTTTTTTTTGTTTGGAGAATATTTCTTTAATAGCTTTTGGCTAAGAAGTGAACAAAATCAACGTTCTAATATATATATTGAACTTATTATCAACAGTGATATCTAATTAGCACATATCGTACGGAATGATAATTTGTCCTTAAAAAAATATATATATATATATATATATAATATTTTTAAGGCTAAGAACATATTTATTTTACTATTATTTTTCTATGGTGTCCATATATATATATATATACACATAATTTCTAAGAGTACTTCAAAATTTTAATTTTAATAATATATAGAAGCTTTAGCCTTTCTCCTAAGTGGGAAGCCACGTGTTTCGTTCTCATTCGTAACACCGCAGTTCGATCGGACGAGCGATGGAGGGTTTGATTTCGTGTTGGTGGTTCGGGTGTGCTCTGCTCCCATCTGCCACTGCCGACGTAGCCGCCGCGGGTTGACGGTCGCCGCTGCCTCTGATTCGCTTGGTGCAGGTCGGGAACGCTTGGTTCCGCCCGCGGTCCCGCCGGATCCCTCCTCGCGCGAAATGAATAGGAAGCGGAGAGCGAGGTTCTCGACCTTCCGCCGCCCTGTCTGCTCGTTGTCCTTTGAACCGACGAATCTTGTTTTGGAGCGTTTAGAGTTCGTCTTTCTGTCTCTCCTCTTGTTTTCCAACGTCAGATCAGATTATCTTTCGATCAGCAGCATAGTGCTTCTTTGAATTCTGTTTGTTGCTGAAAAAGTTACCGCAATTCCTTCTCTGTTAGCTAACCTACATCAAGCTTTCTTAAATATTTGCAAGTCTTTTCTTTTTGTTCTAAAAGATCTGAATGTTCACTACCATTTGGGTTTGGGGATATTGTTCGTATAAAGATTTTATCCGAAGATTAGGGAAGATTTTATGCTCAGAATGATATTTTGCAAACTCTAAAAATCAGATGTGTAGGTGTGAGACTCAAATATCAATTTTGTGTTAATATATTCAAGGTAAGCAACGCAATATATGATTACCTAATAAATAAAACGATTTATATAAGAAATTTGATAATTTATTGAACAGTGAGTTGGAACTCATAAGTTCAAATTAGAAGTCTAAGATTTTGAACTCATAAGTTCAAATGGGCAGCCGAGCCTCACCAGGTGAGCGTGAAAGATTTTGAAGCACCCCGCTTGCAAAGCCACCAAATTGGAACCCAGGCATCGCCATACCCTTGCGAAGCCCGGACTAATTGATTTTATCAAATAAGGGAGCAGAATAGAGGAGGAAAAAGGAAGGATCCAACAGGAATTGAATTCCAGTGATGGAAATCAAAACAAGGCAAAAAGGAAAGGCAATATGATTTTTGTTTGGGTTCTTAAAGATGATTCTTTTGGGGAGAAGGTGTCTTGTTTTCCTGGCAAAGAGAACAAAAAAGATGATGGCGTTGCGATGAGTGCTGCACAGGTGAGCTAGGCTTTGATACCTAAAATGTCTTTTTCTGAGATGATTTGTTGGCAAATGAGCTGGAAGGAAATAATTTTCTGGCCAGTGGCATCTGAGACTGACATAATGATTCAGCCAAACTGGGCATCTTCCATTTTAATGTATTCAGCATCTCTAGTTCAATTTTGAGGATAATGTGGTGCTAATGTTGAAGAAGTCCATGTTTTCTGCGACAATCTGAGGTGTTAATAATAATGATGAAGATACTATTACTAAGAAATGCAGTATAAAATCAGCAGAGATGAGATATGGCAAGAGTGCTTACATCAGCAAGGTTGGGTTTTTAAATAAGTGAAGTCTAAACTAGAAATGAGGAATGAATAATTTCAAAAGTAGTAGAGGATAAATACAAATTTTGCTAGCATTTGTGATTTTATTCCTGTTAAGTACTGACCTTGATTGTGCTAAAATGTTGAACCAGTTGCCGGAAATAGGCCAAATTGATCGATTGCAGCAGAATCCTGCTGGTGAACACTTCATGGAAAGGAGGAGGAAACGAGGAGAGGAAGACAAAAAAAATGAGAGTCAGTGGAAAAGAGGAACAGATTTCTTTTTATTTGGGAAAGAGGCCATCTCCATGCTTGCAGCTGCTGCCACTCATAGGATGTCTAACTAGAGAGAGAGAACTTAGTGGAGAAGTGACTCATGTGAGTCTTTCCTCCTTAAATTTGTGCTATATTTGAAAGTCAGTCTTCCTATTTTTTTTCTTGATTATACGTTTCTTTATTTTTTTTGGTTCAGATTGCTTTTAATTGTTCCCAATATGTGAATCCACTCTCGGTCCTAATCCCAAACACCAACACCATTCCTCATCAGAACCGTGCATTCTTTGTTAGTCTTTCTCCCACTTGTTGCTAATCTGTCTTTATTGTGTTTTGCATGTTTGAGTTATGTGTATGTATGAATACACAGTTCTTGGAAGCCACATTCTTTGTATGTATTCAGTGCTTATTATAGTGAAGTTGGTTCTTCATTTAACTGAGGGCTTCTTTTGTGGTCTTTGTTTTTCCTCTCAATTACATTCCTTTGTAGTTTCTCTTGCTTAATATTCACCCTTCTCACAATTAGCTGTTGAACTTTGCATGAGACAAAGACATAAAGTTTGGAACTGCTTCATGTTCTTTTTCACCATATTACCATTTTAGTAGAGTTTTATTTCCATCTATTACTTTGATATTGCCCAGTTATGCCTGAACCAAGCATTAAGGCTTTATCAACAGCAAACAAAGTGGTGCCATTGATCATAATTGTTTCATCAACAACAGTGACACTCTCCTTTCTTCATTTCCTGTCTTTTAAGTTATACATTTTTTGAATGTCATATTAAATGAAAGGTCATTTCATGAAAAAATAGCAACTAATCAGTAACTTAGGAAAGTTGCTAGAAAATGACTCTTGCTTTTATTGGAGTTTCTTGAAGAATAGCTTCTGCCTTCAGTATCTCATTCTGGTTCTCATTTGTGCAGGCCCAGTTCATATTGCCAATTAGTTTTGCTTGAAAGATGAGATCAAACAAATGGGACCATACATAGAGGTCTACAGCTGAATCATTTTTTGGGAGAGGGACCAAATTGATTTCTTATTGCCTTGCTGACTACAGTTCCAATTAGCCTGGATCAAGCTTAAACATGCCTTTATGACAAAGCAGCCAGGTCAGGCCAATAATGGTGCAACACATACCTATGTTTAATTTGACTTATTATTCCTCTATTCTATATTCAATGTCAACTATGTATCTCAGGAAATGGAAAACTTGGATCTAATAGGTCAGATGCATATTATTACATTAAATTTATTCTATATTTTTGTAAGCTTCGCACTGAAGAGCAGAAGAATGGACTTTTTTGGCAGTCTCAAGTCATCTTCTAATTGTTGACAGGTAACTAAAACATTGTTCTGAACTTGAAATTGTTTGCACAGGCACCAGAGTTGCTGTGTTGTTTTAATCGATTGTTTTCTCGTACAGGGAAATCAGGAGGTGAAGAAGATACCAAGCAATCTAAGAATCCAACATCAAAAGAAGTATCGATCACATGGATTCCTGTATCCATCTACCGACTCAGCCGACATCCGTAGCGATCGGTCAAAATGACAGGCAACGCGGTCTCCGCCTAACGGTCAAAGCTTGCTTTCTTAACGGTAAAGTCTTCTTCCGCGTATATAACTCCTTCCCGCTCCCCCCGTCTTGTTCCCAGGTTAAATAAAGATGGCCAATGGCGAGATCATCGTCGTCCCCTTCCACGACTCCAGCCACATCTTCCCGACCACCGAGCTTGCCAGCCGGCTCGCCTCCCGTGGTTACCGTGTCACCCTCCTCCTGCCGTCGGCTTCGTCCTCCTCCAGCGCCCTCCACCCTCTGATCCGAATCATGGAGTTCTCCATGCCCCGACCTTCTGGTCCTCCTCCTCTTTTGCCATCGTCGTCATTGTCCTTGTCTTGCGCTTCCCCGAGGCCACACTCCCGGAATGACTGCTCTGCCTTCCGTGATCTTCTTGCCGAGCGATTTAATGGCGGCGGCGACGATATGTCTCCCCCGGTGTGCGTCATCGTTGACGTGATGATGAGCCAGCTGCTGGATGTCTGTGAGGAATTCGGGGTCCTCGCGGTTCTTTTATTCACTTCCAGTGCGTGCTCGACCGCCATGGATCACGCCGCGTCAAAGCTATCGACGGCGGACCTCGGCCCGGGTGGAATGGTGAGTGTTCCCGGTTTGCCAGAGGAGATGGTTCTGACGGCCGCCGATCTGATGAATCAGGGCCCGCCACGGCTGCCTTTTGGATCGCCGGATCCTGCTTTCGAAGAGGTTGGGACTGGGGCGCATGATGCTGGGCCACCGCCTCCACTGGTTTGGCCGCCGCCACCGTTGCCCGGCCTCTATGGACGTCCGCCGCCGCCACCACCGGATTTTGGACCGCAGCATGTGCCGCAGCTTCCGCCTGGACGGGGGCACCAAGATGGTCCTCCACCGCCACCACCGTTCCAACCGGGGCATCAAGCTCGCTATCCGCCGACTCAAAGCCGAGGGGTTCCAGTTGTCCCGCCACCGCCACCGTTTCTGCCAGGAGGCGGTTTTGCTTCCCCAAAGCTTCCATTCGGTGGAGGCTCTCCGCCTCAAGCTAAGCCAGCAACCCCGAGTGGCCCGCCGCCGCTGTTCCGGCTAGGAGAAGGCGGCGGTCCAACCCCACCACCAGGGCCATGGCGTGGAGGAGGCCCGCAACATGACCTCGCAGAAACCAAGGCAGTTGCCCTTCTGTTCAACACCTGTGATGCTCTGGAGCGGCCGTTCCTGGACTACGTCGCCGACGAAGCCAAGAAGCCGGTCTGGGGCATCGGCCCTCTCCTCCCTTCCCAATATTGGTCCGCCACCGGCTCCGTCATCCACGACAATGCCATCAGGCCCAAGGGTGGCGGAGACGGAGACGCCGCCATCGCCTCCGAGACCGACGTCCTCGAGTTCCTCGACTCCAAGCCCCGAGGCTCGGTGATTTACATCTCCTTCGGGTCCCTGGTCGTCCCCAGCGACGCGGAGCTTGCAGCACTGGCGTCAGCCCTGGAGGAGTCGAGTCGGCCGTTCATCTGGGCCATCCAACCACGGGCGATGAGGCACGACGCGGATGGGCGGCCTGTGGAGGTAGGCGGCGGGGCGGGTTACTTCCCGGAAGGGTTGGCGGAGCGGGCGGCGGGGAGGGGGCTGGTGATCCACGGGTGGGCGCCGCAGCTCCTGATACTAAGCCACCCAGCGACCGGGGGGTTCGTGACGCACTGCGGGTGGAACTCGACGGTGGAGGTGCTCGGCCGCGGGGTCCCCGTGCTGACCTGGCCGGTGCACGGGGACCAGGTCTGGAACGCTAAGCTCGTGACGAGGAGGCTGAGGACGGGGCTGGCGATCAAGGACGAGCGCGGGGCGGTGACGAAGGCGAAGGTGGCGGAGGCGATCGAGCGGTTGATGTCGGACGTAGGGACGAGGGAGCGGGCGGCGGCGCTGGCAGGGGAGCTGTTCGCGGGAGGCTTCCCTGCGAGCTCCGAGGCCGCTTTGGATGCTCTGCTGGATTTCGTGGCGGCGAAGTGCCAGAGAAAATGAACCAGGATGACCGTTGAGATCTCCATGGCGGCATGATCACAGCCGTCGAATACTTACGCTGTAAAATGATCACGGCCTGTAAAATGATTACTGTAGCAATATATATTATGCGTCTGTCTATAACTATATTTATTGTTAGTTACTTCTCTACCAAGCATTCGATCAATATAAATCAGCCGAGCAATTCAAGATAAAGCCAAACGATCCTTACGCTGTTATATCTCTATCAGACTCAGCAAACGATCAACTCTCTGAATGTTATCTCGTAGACAAATGAATCTGATTCCATAACAACGTAACCTCATCCAGGCAAATGGGGAATCTTGAGACCAAATCAACGGTGGAAGATGAGGAGGAGGAGGATCATCGCCGATCGGGTCTTGCCGGCTACGCTTCTCTACCTGCTCGAGCGCGCGACGGAGCCACGGAGGGAAGAGAGGAACGTCCGCATACGAATACTCGTGCGGGCCTCCATCTGCCGTCCATGCGATTTCCCACGAACGGCGAAGATTCGTCCCGTTCGGGCACGCGATTCCCTCGTTTGGGCCTTCTCTTAGTGGGCCGGCAAGAACGCGTTTCGGGTGCATCAAAAGCCACTCGATGGACTCTAACCACCGCGGACTCTACAACTCTCTCTCTCTCTCTCTCTCTCCCTCGTTGTCTCCGAGATCTCGCCATGGCCATGAGGAACCGGACGCCCATCTACAGGAAGTACCGCGATGCCCTACGCAACGTTCGGGTCCCTTCCCCCTCCTCCCACTCAGGACCGTCGACCTCCTCCTCCTACTCCGGCAGCGGGGGCGGGCCGGTAATCGAGCTTGTGAACGCCTCGCTTCTCCGTCCCGATCGGTCCTACGCTCCTCTCAGCACGGAAGACCCTGGTGGCTCGAGGTCCGATCTACGTTTTCCTCTCTTTATTAGGTTTTCACGTATCTTCGATTAAAACTCTTCTCTCTTTCTGTCGAAACCCTATAGTTGATATCGTCAATTTGTTTACGGTTAATTGGACTCAGACTGCACCCAGAATTCCTTCGGGAATCACATTTTATCGATGATACCCCCTTTTTTTTTGGGAATTTGGAGTAGTTATCATTGAGGATGAGAAATGATGTGTGCGAAATTGGTGGTGGATCGTTTCAATTGTTGTAATTGACATTATTGTTCTATCAAAAAGTGAGTATGAAGTCAATTCGTAGCTCACTTGGGTGGGACTAAAACCTAAGAGCTAATGCTAAATTACATGCTAGAAATGGATCTGAAAGTGATAAGAGAGTTTCTGTTTTGAAAGTTGACAATTTTGATGGAGAAGACCTATCTGATTGCTGTGAATCTGTAAGAGATAGTAGTCCTGGATACACTTTGCTTATTTATCAAACTTTTAAGTGTTAATCGTACCTTGCCTATGTAATTTTGAAAATATTGCTTATAAGGAAGATTATGACGTAGGATTTTCTCGTCCAGTCACCCAAAAGAGGAATGTGGGAAGAAAAGACATTTCTAGTGATGACAGCAGATTTTAGGCATTACGAAATGGACTGAAACATTGTATGCTAATAACAATGTAAGGAGGTACTGATTTGATGTTCGTGTTACAGGAACAAGCCATTTGCTTCTTTCTAAAAGCAAAGAGCAGTGGAGCTTTTACTAGATTTGCATGTTCAGTTTGGTAAAAGCGGAACTGTACAAAGCACATTAAATCTAGTTATACTTTGTAGTTCATATCGTAAATTATTAATTTATATAATTTATAATCTCTCTTACGAGCACACAGCACTGTGCTATGATTGGTAAATTAACAGTTCCCTTCTGTTTCTATTTGGTCCTATGATTTTATGGAACAAAATTGGATTATGTAAGCAATTGTGGTTTTACAATTGTTTCTGTATGCCTTTGTTTTCTTGTGCTACATATGTTGTATGTAAAGCTTGAAATGGCCGTTATGGTAAATCTGAATAAAGGGGTAAAGACACATGCATTAGTAAATACTCATCCCACTTTACTTTCAACTGACGGTATGTCATTCCCCTATAAATGTGTGTTTTGGAAATTATCACATTTATGCTTTATATATTGCTTTCCAATATGGGTCCTTTCAAGGTTTAAGCTAATATATTTTTTAATTTATTTGGAGTCTTTTGAGCATCAAACTAAAGCAGTTGCACACCATTCCTTTTCATTACTTTGCATTTCTTGTGCTTTTTATCTTGACAAACTTGTTGTAGAATTGTTTCTTAAAAGCTGGAATTGAAGCAGTGATATTTGGCAATATTCACTCAACACTTCTGGTGATCCTCAAAATGCCATAAAACCAATTAAAAGTGTTGTTAGCTTATTGCAGTACAGGTGCAGCTGTGGTTGGTTTACCTCCAGCTTGGGTGGATGTTTCTGAGGAAATAGCTGCAGACATGCAGCGTGCTCGGACAAAAATGTCAGAGTTGGTCAAGGCCCATGCAAAAGCCTTAATGCCTTCGTTTGGAGATGACAAGGAGGATCAACATGCCATCAAGCTTCTTACATATGAAATAACAGATGTATTGAAGAGGTCTGAAAAGAGACTGCAGAAGCTATCTTCCAGTGATCCTTCTGAAGATTCAAATGTTCGGAAGAATGTTCAGGTGTAGTATAGCTTGACTTTTAGTTTCTTTTTATGATTATTGCCAACCATCACTGGTCTTCCTCATTTGCATGTGATGGTAGGAACAAAATTCTTATGTTAAGTGCTAGTCTGTTTACACAATCACCATCTCTTGGTCAAGAAACCATGTAGATGGATATGGGTGGATGAGACTTCAATGTCAAATCATACTGAAGCACTTCATTGACTCCATTCGTACTGTATTTATTGTCCTCTTGCTGCCCACTTTTTGGATATTTATTATTTTGGGTGTTGATTGTGCAGCGGTCTCTTGCAACTGACCTTCAAAACCTTTCGATGGAGTTCCGGAAGAAACAGTCTTCTTATTTAAAGCATCTTCAGCAGCAACAAGAAGTCTGTTGATCTCTGATCATGCTTATGCATGTCATTAATTGGGCTTCTTATGTGTGAAGAAGTTTTGAATGCTATCTTTGATGTCTTTAGGGGCAAGATGGTGTTGATTTGGAAATGAATCACAATGGGATCAGACATGAGATAGAAGAAGATGACTTTCGTGATGTGGTACTTTTTTCTCTTTTTCATATTTCATTTGACAGTCCTAACAGGATATGGTAATGAATGTTTATTGTGGGATTGTGAACCCTTTTTTAGATCAAATCTTCATATGATTTTTAGAGAATATCTTACAGCATACGTGAAAAGAAAATTTCTTTGTCTGCGACTGAGCATGAAACTATTTTAGCTAATCTATCAACATCCAGTCATTTCTATTTCTTAATCCTTTTTCCTGGTCTTTACTCCTTTTATTCATGACAGGGTTTTAATGATATTCAGATGTCTGCACTAAAGAGAAGTGAGGTATTCACAAGAGAGAGGGAGAGGGAAATTGTACAGGTAACACTTGGAATTTTTAGTTTGTCTATGCCCATAATGTTTGTGTGCTCTATTTATGGCTTCGTCTTGTGAAATCTGTAACAATATGAAGTTTCATGTATGTTTTTCATGACTTATAAAAAATTCTTGTTCTTAGGTTGTAGAATCAGTTAATGAACTTGCTCAGATCATGAAGGATCTCTCAGTCCTTGTGATAGATCAGGTGCTCTTTTAACCTTAAGAGAATTCTGGATTTCCTATTTTCCTGCTGCTGCTAAGTGGTTATTTTCTGATGCATGTGATGCAAGCAGGGAACGATAGTTGACCGGATAGATTACAATGTACAAAATGTTGCAAGTTCAGTAGAAGAGGGCTATAAACAGTTAGAGAAGGTGCCTCTCTTCTCCCTTTTTTTTTTTTCTGCTTGTATTTGTTCAACTAGGCTCTTTAGTTATCTAGAATGTGCAAGTTGATCATGCTAAAACTACCTGTCATCTGCTAGTTGTAAAATGTTAAACTAATTAGGCAATTTTTTGGATGTATGTCCAGTAGCCAGATGGAGACAAAGACATTATGTTTTTCACCATTGCTGGTAGCTGCAGTCTCATGGATAACCAACTTATGCAACATTTAGTTGTTGCAGACTTGGTATAACTGTGATATTTCAATGTTTATGGTATTTTACTTGGCTAATTTGAACTTCAGCTAATGGTAGTTAGGTTAGCTTGTGACATGGTCAAAAATTTCATTGGCACTGTGAGCATGTTCTTTTAGCTGGGCCCAAATAGTTGGAATTTGACGCGCTCCCTTTGTCAGGCACTTGGCTCTCTGGTCATTTCTCTTGGTCTTTCTTATTGGCTCTCTTTTGATTCTTGACCTGATAAATACCTAACAGTTTGGTTCAACACTTGTGGAACACCCTTTTTTTTCTTGCAATAGAAAAAGATTTATGTTATCTCTGAAATAATATTATGAAGAGCCATTTATCGTAATCTTTTCTATACTTTGAAACCTTCTCCATTGTGACACCATGTTTAAGACATTGGTGGATAGGGATCTTAATTATAACATGTGATATATCTTGATAATTCTGTGGGATATGTTTATATCTTTGTCTTGAGGACTGTGTTTCGGTTCGCTAACGATAGATATCTTTGTTGGAACTTGCCATACATGCTCAGTTAAGCAAGGATGTTTGAATTCCACTTCTCTATTTGTATTGCTTTAAACTTGATGAAATCTTACTGCAAATTTTTACATATTTGAATGTGGCAAGGGTGTCTTGTTGCGCCCTACTGTATCGGATTTCACTGGAACTCCATATGAACACTGACGTCTTATCTGGTTGTACATTTGCAGGCTGAGCGAACACAGAGGAAAGGGGGCATGGTCATGTGTGCCACTGTGCTTGTGATATTAATTTTCATCATGCTTGTCCTCCTGATATTGAAGACCATATTATTCTAGTTCAGATTAACCAGCACATGAAGTCACATGACATCTCTTGTGAAGCTTGAGCACATGGCTTCACCTCTTTGAACATTTCCATGGCTCTTGTCCACAGGATCTTATCATAGGTTCTCATTCAACGAGTTTGCACGTAAATTAATTGAGTTGAATCTTGCTTCATGATATAGGATTGGCCATGGTTTGAGAGCACAATCGTCTGACGAGTATCGCTTCTGATAATCAAAGGCCCAGGTTGGTGCGTGGTGTTAGCTGGTTGTTCCAATTGTTTGAGATCTTGTATAAGAAAACTCTGTAAAGATTCAAGTAATGTTTGAAACACAATATTTTTTCCCCGCAGGGACACAATGTTTTGCCCAAAAGTTCATAGTATGTTAATCAAGCTCTTTTCTCAAGTAGATTTCTTGTGAAAGCTGGAACATGTTGTATGGTTAATTCTGCATGAAAGAGATATCCTGTTGAGGACAGCATTTTAACCTCTTATTTGGAGATAACTCCTTGGATGGTATCCTCTCCAGGTCAGAATGAATATTATTTCTCCAAAAGTTCATGGTATGTTGTTGGGCTATATTATCTCAAATATATTTTTTGTGAAACCTGAAGCATGTTACATGGTTATGTCTGCACGAAAGAGATATATTGGCCATGTATTTTTATCCTCTTATCTGGAGATAATTCCTTAGATGATATCCTCTCCTTGTGAGAATCAAGTCCACACATGAGTGGAAACAGATGCAATCACTGTGATGCTACTACTACACTAGTTGGTTGGTTGCTAAATGTTTATGTGGATGATCATCCTGGCTCTTGTGAGTGGATTGTGCCCTTCATCACTCTCCCAGACATCCACCAGAGTAGGACATCAGTAACAGTAAATTTGAATGGGGATCCAATGCTGCAAACTCTCCATTAAACCAATACAACTTGTAGCAGATGATTGTTGCCAAGAAGAAAGTACCAAGGACCACATCTGAGGCTATCTTGATCCATATACCTACCTTCATCCCTCAATTCTTAGCTTTCCTTACATCAAATCTGTATGTAGTAAATCTTATCTCTATACATTTATATTATTTGAATTCTGATTTTTCATTATATTAAAAAAAATCTTTCATTCAAACATTATATATGCTATTAGATGTTTACAATTGGAACTCATATCCACTTAACTGTGCATGTTAAGTCTTAATCACTAAGATTAAGATATAGATTAAAAAAAAAGGAACAAGCAAACATGGACAAAGGGATGGGACCTAAACATCTTGCTGGCTAAGTTATGGTTTGCGGAATGATTGCCATTGTTGTCACCATGGATCCCACCCCAAAAGATGCGAATGGGGAGAGCTATTCCTCTCCCAACACTGTATATACTACAGTAGCCAAGGATAGAAAGGAAGGAAGAGAAAAGTCACCAACTTACCTTGAGGTGGAGGTGGAGGTGGAGGTGGTGGTGGTGGTGCTCAAGCAAAAGAGATGTGGGACGCCTAAAGTGATAAATCACCCACTTGCTACCCATACAAGGGTGCCTTAGTTATTTGAGACAAAGTTGGCACCCACTTGGTTTGAACTTTAGGGTTCCTTATTCCATTTCCCTATGGATGGAACATTGGTCTCCCACCCTCTATCATGGAATTTAAGTTAGAATGCACTTTGCATTAGTTCCCAAGAATTATGTTCCTATAATATAGTGGATCGTCTAATATTTTTCTTTCAAAAAAAAATTATTTACTTTGGGAAAATATAATTTTTAGGTGATTAAACTTCAATGAAAAAAGTATCTTGCTAAACATAGAACTCAAACTCATGTAACTTTTAATGAGAGTGTACTGTGATTACACACAACTCAAAAGGAGTAGTGTTTTTTGCTATTGCTGGATTCAAGGAGGTTAATAAATGCACAAATCTTGAATCCACAAATAAAAAAAATTATTATGTGATGTTCACAGATGAATTTGAGCCAACTTTTTTTACTGCAGACTGTAAGGATTGATGTGAAGCAAAATGGAGTCTTTACCCTCATTTACTACAATCACTGGATTGTTGCATGGTTTATAAGCAAGAAATAAAGAGTTGGGTTGCAGTGAGTAGTTCTCTTTCCTTTCCTGCTCATAAACAGATACTGTCTCCCTTCCCAACACACACTGAGAAATCCAAAGTTCCAGATAGAGACACAGTCCACCCCCACCCCTTCCCTCATCCCAATGCTTTTATCCCACCTACACTTCCTTTTCCTCTCCACTTCCCCTTCTTCTAGTTGTAGAACCACCCCCCCACTTCCCCTTCCTCCTTCCCTTCTCCTTCTCTATAAGACTTGACCTCAGTCTCTTCCGTTGATCCCCATCCTCCGCTCTCTTTCGTCCTTCTCCTCCGCCCATTTTGTCTCCTTCACAAAAAATGGCGAAACTTTGTGCTTCTCGCTCGCAGGCGGAGGACTCGACCGCCCGCCTCGCCTTCGTCTATGACTGAGCTCAAAGGTGCCTCCTTTACTCTACTGCCGCTGCTTGTTTGTTCTTATCGGCGTCGCCTCGCTTTCGGCTCCTCGTGGGGCGGATGAACAGCACCACGGCGGCGGCGGGGATGGGGATGGGGGGCCGGGCGCCGTTCACGGCGGCGCAGTGGCAGGAGCTGGAGCACCAGGCATTGATCTATAAGTACCTGATGGCGGGGGTGCCCGTGCCGCCGGAGCTCGTGATTCCCATCCAGAGGAGCTTTGAGGCCTTGGCTGGGCGATACTACCACCACCCTGCGCGTACGTAGTTCCTACCTCTTCTTTTCTTCCATCGCTGCCTTGGTCGTCTCCCTCTTCTGGGCTATTGTTTCAGTGATGGTGTTGATGTCAAGATCGGTTTTTCCTTTTTTTCGTTGGGTTTTAGAACTTAAACCGGTTAGCTTTTGGGTCCCTGCTGTGATATGCTGCATCTTTTTGTGTGTTCTTGGTGTCATCTTCACTTGTTTCTGTAATGTGATCGAAAGATGCGGACCTTTTACATGTTCATCCGTTTCCTCTTTCTTGTTTGATGGATTTAAAGCTTAGATTTGGTAGTTTCTCCGGAGCTAACGCCTCGCTATCTTATCGGGATGCCGGAAGTTGGGAACTTTATACTCTCATGATGTTCTTTATAGGCGCTCTGAGTTGTACTTTTTCTTTTCTTTTGTTTGAATGCCAAGGACATGAATACATATACTTTTCTCCATTTACTTGATTTGATTCTAATATTTTCCCATTTATGTATCAAAATATTTAATCTTTTCTTCTTCTTTTTTTTCCATTTCTTTTGGTACCAGAGTGTATCTGCAAGCATTGCTTATCAGTTTTATTAATGTTTTAAGGTTTCTTTTGGTTTCCACAATCATATAATTTCGGTTTTGCTGCTGCCTCACGCTAATTTTTACTATCTTTTGATGGATGCAACAGAAGAAGACTTCTGAAATATTGGTTTATGTTTTCTGTGCTTGTTTTCATTGTCATGGCCTATATTGTAAACCTTTTGGATGATATAAGCCGTTTTAATGGGGAAATGGTGGTTCTTCTTGAAGATTCCACCTGGTCTTTGGGAAGCATCTTGGTATTCTGAGTAAGTGCAGCCATCCATCATTCAAAGAAATCTAATATGTTTGGATGTTCTTTGAGTTCAGTAGCTTACTGTTCCTACTATGGAAAGAAGCTAGACCCTGAACCAGGGCGGTGCCGCCGAACCGATGGGAAGAAGTGGCGGTGCTCCAAGGATGCACACCCCGACTCCAAGTATTGCGAGCGCCACATGCATCGTGGCCGCAACCGTTCAAGAAAGCCTGTGGAATCACAATCCGCCTCCCAAATGCAGTCATCCTCATCTACTGTGACGTCCATCGCTCCCGCCGGTAGTGGTGGCGGTGGTAATGGTGGGGGAAGCTTCCAGAGCATTCCCCAGCTCTCGGTTGCAGGTCGTAGCAATACACAACAAAGTTTATGCCTGGGGACCTCCAGCTCCTCTCAGCTGCCATTGGGCCCTGGTCCTTTTGGCCACAGGTATCTTTTCTTCCCTCACTGTGAAATGGCAGTACAATTATCATCATTAGGATTTTGTCTATGTGATCATCCATTATTGAGATGGTTATTCCGGACTAAAGTCGGATGTTTGGATAATAAATAGGCCCAGCTGCTCAGATTTACATTATTTGGAAACTTTCATTTGCGTTGATTTATGGATTAAATATAATAGTCTGGTACTCTGCCAGTGCGGTAGCCACCTTTGGAGAAATCTATTATCTTGTCACCCATTTGGTGCAGTCTGGATCGGAGTAGTGAGTGCACAGTCTAATGGCTGAAACAGGAAGTCTTTTGTTAGTTAGTTTTTGGAGAAGTGCTAAATTTTCTGTGAACTTCCTCTTGCCTGAATATAGAAGATAGCAAGAGGTTTTGAGCTTGTTAGACTCTTGTTTCTAGCTTTTCTTGAAACAGTTTTAGCAATCTGGTCTCTCACAGGCTGTAGAGAAATTTATGCTGTTCTAAAGCAGGTTTTGTATGCAAAACCTGAGGCTATTGATTCAATTCTGTGCTGTCATTTGTCATGTGACAGTGACAAACAGGTATTGGGCACACCGTCATGGTCATCTCCATTTTCCCCAGTCATTTTTACCTTCATAGGCAGTGGAGGAAGCTGGATGCAACGTGATCACTATGTCACAGCTACAATTTCTCCATCTTTGCACTGTGGTGATAGGTTGTCACTTGTTGAATATCTTCAATAAAAGACAAGACCTGTCCTTCCAGCCGTAACTTATGACTTCTAAGCAGTATTAACATAGCAAACCGTTAGTTGTTTGCATCGCATGGTTCCTGTGCCAGTTCATCAGTTGACCGTCTCATTTTTACATGTTCTCTAGAGACCCTTTTAGAAACTTGTCCTCGTGCAACAAAGTTGTGCTGCTTGTGCCTTTTTTCTATTAGGTGATGCAATTATCACTGTCATAGTTGTCCCCACAGAGCTATATTTGAGATTTTTGATATTTATTGGAAGGAAGAGGTCTTCCACAATCAGACAATTCTCACTTAGGAAATAGACCTTGTTATCTTCATTTTATACTTCAAAACTAATGGTCAACTCTGGAAACATTCCATGTTTATTGGACACTCTAAGAAACCATCAAATATATTAGTTCTTGGGTATTCTTATAGTGATCAGTGAAAATGGTTGTCATTTTGGGAAATTTAGTCCCTTTTTTCTTGCTTAGCAATAATGGCTTATGAGTTAGTGAATGCAACATCTTTGTAGGAATAAAAGTCACATGCAATAAGGATGTCATCATTGGATTTAGCCAAAGTAGGCAAATGATTGACTCAAGTTGACGAATGAATGACTATGTCCTAGGTAGATGAAGTGCAGCAAAATGTGATCCATATTTCAAGTTCTTCATGTTGGCATCAAGGGCTTGCAAGTTCTTCATGTTGGTTCTTATATCCTAGTTCTGACCATATAACCTAGATACCCGAAGAATGAATAGGAGTGGGTACATGTAGGAAGCGAAGCAGCAGCTGCGTGGTGGATTTCGTAATGAGTTTCAATAGTTTCTGGAGCGAGTTCAGTAGGTCGAAGTTTTTGCTTTCTATGTCCAAAAATAAGATGGCTCTCCGTGTTATCAGCATAAATTCATTCATCTGCATATTGCAGGTACTTCTGTGGTGTTAAACCTGGGGCGGACGAGCACAATTTCTTCTCAGAAACTTCTGGGAGTACAAGGCATCTTGGAATGGATTCAATTGATGGCTCATGGCGCTTGATGCCATCCCAAGTGTCTTCATTTCCACCATCAGAAGCTCGAGGTCCTTCTCTTCTGCAGAGTGCTTGCCCTCCACCTAAGTCAGTTCAAGATCTTGGGCAGGTCTCATTCAGCTCAATATCAAAACAACAGCAGCAGCATTCCTTTGTCGGGACCGAGTTTGGTTCACCACAGCCCGCGAAGCATGAAAGCCAATTCCTCCGGCCTTTCTTCGACGAGTGGCCTAAGACGAGAGACTCTTGGTCCGATCTAGAAGAAGATCGATCCAACCGAGCATCATATTCCACAACCCAGCTCTCAATTTCCTTTCCCATGGCCTCCTCGGACTTCTCTACCTCCTCTTCCAGGTCACCCAACCGTAAGTTCATTGACTTCTTCCGATATATAATTTATTTATTCCTTTATATAAATTTGCAGTTCTTTCTTTGTTGTAACGAGTTCTCTCGCTGATCCTTGTCTCTGCAGATGATTGAAAGAAAAGCACTTCGATCGCTGGGTGCCGACTCCAAATGGCATTCAATGTTCTTGCTTCTTGAGTGCATTTTTAGGAGATTGTCTCAAGTTTGCCATCATTTCTCTTCCTTGATGTGGTAGAACCTTTTCAATTCCCTGATGTTGCTGATTTCCTGTATTGAAACTGTATGTGGAAGATGCATGCAAAAGTTGTCATTTTGGTCATCTACCACATATCTTGATGCTTGATGTCGTCATCTTTTAATTGTTCCAAATAAATCTTGTGGATACTTTTGTGGCTCAAAACTTTGTGGTAGATAATCAAAATTTATCATCTAAAAAGCTCATTTTTCATGGTATTAGTTTATAATGAGAACAATTGATGGTTTAGTTCTTAATGAGTGGATTTGTTCACTGTTTAGTCAACTTCAAAAACATTTTTTTTTGGCTCTCCCACAAAATGTGAGAGCTGGCAATTTATTGTTGTTGTGTAATTATCACTGTTTCTTAAGCCTTATTTCGTGGTGGTATTGACATAAAAACAGAACAAGATGGCTTTTTTCTTGAGCAAAAATTTAGGCATTTCGCTAAATTTGACAAACTTAAACCAAATCCAAATCATGTCTTGTCCTCAATCTAACTTCAATTTTCTTGGTAGTCCAAAATTAATGCAAATGATCTAATTAATTGGTTTTGATTGATTTTACCGGATTTAAACTCATTTTAACAGCACAAAATAAATGCTTCAGAATTAGTAGTGTTACCATAAATAAGTTTTCATGAAATGTTTAAAAGTATTTATGATAAAATTAGAATATAAAATATTAAAGTAGTATATAGTAAATTAGCATATGTGTGAAAAATAAATATCGAAGATATGAATTTCAAATTAATACAAAAATAAGGACCCTATGACAAGAATAAATATTACTTGTGAAAAGCAATATAAATTATGATATAATATTTATATTTTTTAAAAACAAAAAAAATCATTACAACAATACCATAACCAATCAAGACGTATACTGTAGACTAATAAGAATACCTATATTTGTTTTAATAAAGTAATACAAATAAAGTTAGTTAAATATTGTAAATATATCAATAATGTGACTTCAATATCAGATATTAAAGGACTAAATAAATAAAAAGGTCAACAATTGTGGCTTGACATTTATGATTGCATGATGAGCACAGATATCTGTCTTCCCATTTTTCATGACCTCAATCCAATCATCAATCCACCGGTTGCGATCGACGGCACAGATTCATCCTTGGAAATAGGACGGACGGCTCACAACTCACTGGACTCGAAACAACCGGCAATGACGGGTACATGACCGGGTTGGTGAGTAGCCTAACCGGTGGATTTCCGATATTGGAGGTGGAGAAGGGGCGAGGGAAGGGAAGCGTGCTCTCGCCTTGTGCCCTCCACACGATTCATCGGCCTCGAGTTCTCCGTCGTTCCCAAGGGAAGGTGAGATTTTGCGGTGTGATTCTTCTTGGATCTTCCTCCGTCGGTGTATCCCACTGTTATCCCCCAATTTTTGGCGATTGAACTTGATTGATCGCACTTCTTTTTTGCCCTTTTCACCTTTGGTTCTGATCTGCGCCGTGAATTTGTCAGCATCGCTGAACCTTTTCTGAGATTTTTTGGGGAATATTTGTAGCTTAATGTTTCTTCTTCTTTTTCTCGAGATCTGATGGTTGGGGTGGATTGGGATCTAAAGGAAAGGGTGGACCTTTTGCTAGGTTTAGGAATTCAAAGTATTAGTGCAGAGGGCAGCTGAAAACCTCTGATCCATTGGATCGTGTTCTTGTTGATGCATTTTTGTGGCTTTGCTATTTGTTTGAATTTTTTTTGTATTGAATCTGTCGGAAAGTGTTTATGCGGAATTCTGTAGAGGTGATGTCTTTTGGTTTTAGTCGATTGACTGAAAGTTATTGTGATGTGGATTTTGGTTGAGTTGTTTCAAGTCTTTTGCGTGGGAGGAGATCAAGAAGTAATGTTAGATCCAACTCTTTGTATCTTATCTTGGGCTGATCATAGGACGACTGGTTAAAGTTCTTCACTTCTAGCAGTGTTGTGGGAGGACGTAATATTGCCTAGTTAAAATCAATCGAACTGTGAAAATCGTAATCTGGATTAGATTAAATGTATAGATTTTTAGCATATTTGTATCATGTTACTACGATGAATGTCCTCGCATCAAAAAGAATTCTAACAACAAAGTGCAATTTCGAGAAATGAGTGGGTAATTGGGTGTTGGTCTGACTATTATTTTGCTTTTATATATGCAGATTGTCATTTTTGTCTCCTTTCGGTTCCGATGATTGTTTTGATCTCAAGTTTTAGTTTGCAGTTAAGCAAACACATAACTTGCTGAAATGGTAATGTATAATAACTTTGTCAAGGATTGTAACATCAAGAAATCCTTTTAAGTACATCACAGTGAGTATAACTTGTGTGTCACAATAATGTGCTGTTATGCTTTAACAACTCTTTCAGATGAAACAATCTGAAAAAGGATATTGATCATGCTGATTAAATGTTTTGCTGAATGTTTAAGCTGTGCTATTATAAAAAAGGAGCATTGTGCCACAACTTCTACTTGTTTCATGATTTTTTGTCTCATTGATGGTTGAGTTTTTCTTGAATATTATTGTTCTTGCCTATATGGATGTACATATGCCATGACTTAATTCCCTGTGCAATTCTAACTTTATGGAAATAAACTTCAATCTGATTTTATTTACGGTTCAATACTTAAATAGTATATAATATTTTGCATTTTTTATAAAAAATAGGTCCACTGTAAGATGGAGTTTATGATGCTGTGATGGCATGCTTAAAAGAAATCAGGTTATTGATTGAACTGGATATTGATCATTGTTTACTGTGGGATTGATGGATCAGATTGGGGAGATTTTCCCTTTTAGGATTTTGATTGACCTCAGCCCACTCTGTTTGCAGCCATGTCATGGGCCTTGATGCTTGTATACTTGGTTTTATATAGGTGGCAGACACCTCTTTCCTTGTATATGCTAAATCATCACTCTGATTCTAGATTGACTTGATGTGGTCCTTGGTTCTTCACTTCTCCAACTTAAACATTGAATTAAATTGGGTAGAACTGTGTTCCTTTAGCTATGACGGACTGTGCCTGATTTCTTTTTTTTATACTCGTGGTATACGATCTCCATGATTCATGTGCTTTTATACAGGAGGTAATTCTGGATAAGATGTTGGTTGACATTTTCTATAAGTTTCACAATTTTGTCTACTCATAAACAGTTGAATTAAAGTTGAGGGGACAATTTTTTGATGCAGTATGCTTTTTTCGCATGTAGCTTACAAGAACATGTCATGAGGGCCAGTTTGCACATAAGTTGATATCTAGCATCAACTTTTGTGCCAAGCGTTTTATGCATAACTGATTTTAATCTTTCTAAGTACACGGATGTCTAAATATTAGTGTTAATTGTTAGTTATAAACTTCTAACTATGATTCACCACTTGATCTGCCCTAAACCAAATATATCACATATATCATAGTGCAGCAAGATCTCTTTTCATCTTATTTTTGTCTGAACATGTAGTATCTATAGATGTTCAAAGCTGATGCCATCTGGTGGTTTATCATTATTATTCTCATTTGTCCAAGATCATTGGTTTATTATTATTATTTTTGTCTGTCCAAGATCATTGATAGTAGAGAATCTGTAACCAAATCGTTGTTTTGCTCTCACGACAGTGTTGAATATGGAGTTCTTCACTGGCTTTCTGTGCGAATCAACACTGTCTGAGAACCTGTTTTCTCATCCGGACGCTCAAAGGTGTCCATTTTTGAGGAACATCAATGAACCAACAAACTTTTCCTTCTCATCATCTCTTGGTTCTCCTTTCCCAGTAAGTCAACACTATGTCTTTCTCATGCTGCAATATAGACTACATGGATGAATTGTCCCTTTTACCCTACTGTGTCCGTTACTGTTGTCTTTTAGTTAAGAGGAGCGAAGGGTCCAATCTTTGAAGATGGACCCAGTTTTGATATGGCATTCAAGATTTTCCATGGGCGCAATGGAGTCATCCCACTTTCAGGGAAATCCTATATATGTGAGGACAATGTGGAACCTGAGCCTGCAATGCAGTTTAACCCTTTGGCAGGCAAAGCAGCCTCTATCAGCCTCTCAGCTTTTGGGCCAGGAGGACCTTTCAGTTTTGATTTCTTCTCAAAAAAGTGGAAAAGGGAGAAATCCTCCAAGAAAGATCACTCACGACAGGTCAGGTCTCCCGTAACATTCATACCTCGTCTCAAACTTTTATTGTGTTTCTAGTTCATTTTGGTTCTTCGACACTCCAAAAACTTGATTATGTACACATGATCATTGGAACTGTTGAATTCATAAATTGGTGCATTAAATATCACTGACGAAAGAAACAAGAACAGTGGTTTTTCCCATCTAGCTTTGAACCTTAAAAGAAGAAGAATTTTTGTGATTTGCATTATTATCATTAACATCCGATATCATATATTGTCTTATGTCCAAATTCTTGCTTGTATTTGTTTGTTTCAGAATGGAAATGGTGCATCACATGAAGCATCAAGCAACGAGTGGCTCAAAACAGGGCAGTGTCCAATTGCAAAGTCTTATAGGGCAGTGAGCGGTGTCCTGCCTCTCGTAGCAAAGATCCTACAGCCACCACCAGGCATGAAACTGAAGTGCCCCCCCGCTGTGGTGGCTGCTCGAGCAGCACTAGCCCGCACTGCCCTTGTGAAGACCCTCCGTCCCCAGCCGCTGCCTGCAAAAATGTTAGCAATAGCTTTGCTAGGCATGGCTGCAAACGTTCCCCTTGGGGTTTGGCGAGAACATACTGAAAAGTTCTCTCCTCAGTGGTTTGCCGCTGTCCATGCTGCTGTGCCATTCATTGGCATGCTCAGGAAGTCTGTGGTCATGCCCAAGACAGCTATGGCACTAACCATAGCAGCCTCAATTTTAGGTCAGACTATTGGTTCGAGGGCTGAGCGGCTCCGGCTCAAGGCAGAAGCAGCAGCAAGGAGCTCAAGCAACTCGATAAACCAGGCAGCTATAGCTGTCAAATCAAGCGGACACTGCAGTGAGGGTGAGGGGAGAGTCTGGGAGCCTCTTCCACTCAAGGTGGCAGGTCGAGGTTCATCGCCAACTGCAAGTGTGTGTTTCTGAAAATTATTGCACTTATGTTGCAGCATCTATCAAACCTCTAAAACCCATTTTATGCTTTAAAAGACTATTATCTCGTGTGCCGATATCGTTGACATTGCACTATATGCAGAAGCTGTAAGATGAATAAAGAGCTTTCAAGCTTGTTTTATTCTGTTGCTGATATTATATGCTGTATATACCCAGGGTTGCTGGGTAATCTTCTTCAAACTTAGGCACTATGTTGCAATGTAACAAAAGCATTATACATGTGGATTAAGCATAAATGAGAACTACCAGTGTGCTTTGGTTGGACAAATCTGTGCTGGTGGTTGAATGATATTGTATCAGGTATGACTTAAGGTTATTGCTGGGTCTTCTGTCTTCTAATTTCCCCTTACCTTTCTTTTTATATTAGCTACCATAGAAATCTTTCTATCTTTGATAAATAATTAAATGATTAATAAATTAAATTGGAATTATTCAATCATATCTATTGTATGTTTGAAAGAGCGAGAAATAAACTAAAACAAACCAAAGAATATTTTTAGATTCCAACCTAAAATTTGTTAGATTTTATGAACATGAATCTTAATATAAATTTTCATGATATTATTTTATAGTATTTATGCTTAATAAACAAACATAACTAAAACTATATGTCGCGGAAGGTGTAGATTTATTAGACGTCTATTTGGTATATTTCTCTTTATACCGTCAAGTCAATCCAACGACCATTATTCGTCTACCGGGAAAAGGTTGAAAATTTACCTTCCCGCCGTCCCCTCGCGCCTTCACTTGGATTGCTTCGGTTCATCCCGCCAAGAGAGTGGCGCCAATCATTCCCGCCATCTCCCCTTCTTGCCTATATAATACGCTTAGGCTCTTCTTATCTCGCATCTCGCATCTCTCTCTCTCTCTCTCTCTCTCTCTCTCTTTCTCTCGCTGTAAATGGTGGTGGCGTTGGGTCCGGGGAGGTTCTACGGGAGTAGCCTCCCGCGGCCTCGCTTCTACGCTGATGTGAAGTTCAACGATGAGCGGGTGGACCCACCGGTGCCCGTCATGGATCCCTTCCTCTCGTGGGCGAAGGAGGCGCACTGGTCGATGGGCGGCCTCAATTTCAACCGCCACCGCCTCCAGGGCCGCATCGAGGGCTCCATCAAGAAGCTCCGCGCGCAGAAAGAGAAGATTGAACGAAGAACTCCGGTGCTCCCCGTCAGACCCAAGCCGATGATTTCGAAGCCCAGAGTCGCCGGCCGGAAGCCTCTCCATCTTGCAACCCCCGATTCTGTCTCGTCTGGTGGCGATGATGATGAGGAGGTGGTGGCGCCGGAGCAAGGGAAGCGTGAGTTTAAGGTTTCTCCCTCTCCAGGTAGATCTGGTGATGGCAAGAGGAAAAGGGTGAGGAGGCTCGGGGAGGAATTCGATAGGATCGCGGCGGAGCAGCTGAAGGGGCCGAGGGAGGATGCTGGTGGCGTGGCATCAAGGACCCGGCGCCGGAGGTCGGTTACAGAGGAAGTCGAGGTTGATGAAGGGGACGCTACTTCTGCTTCTCCTAACAGGAAACGCAGCAACCAGGTCGAGGGAAAGAAGAGGAAGGAGGTCGATGATGCGGTGCCGAGGAGGACTTCGCCTAGGAAGAAGCATTCAAGTTGATTCCCATGCTCGTCGATCACATGCATGTGCCCTTGGTGGTGCCACCAACTGCAGTCCTTAAGTTGCATGCAACATGTTTGTGATATTGACTGTGATGAGGAACAAAAGAAAAGTTTGCCATTGTGCAGTTCTGGCTTTCCAGTGTAGTTCTTTGTGGCATAAAAATGTGTTAACATAACATTTATGATTTCGTCTAAATAGTTTTAATAGTTTTTAATGATTATAATTTGTTTTATGTAAAATAATCATATGAAAAGATAATAAATCTATTAACATGAAGGGTGTGAAGCAATAAATAAATAACTTGCTTACCTGCCTGTAGGCCCTGCGAAGGAACGAGGTCGAAAGGCAATGCCCAAGCCATGAGCTTCGTAGTAGTTGGCGCAGCACGCAGGTGTGACGCCTTCCTATAATCCTTGCCTGCACACATCCTCCGCCATCAGCCAAGCAAGAAGGCTTACGGTACCCAAAGGAACGATCTCATGTCCATGACGACTCACCTGCTCCCCATCACTCTTCTCTCCCTGCTCGCCGCGGCATCGTCCCACCACTCGATTGCGGCTTCGCCGCACGGCAGGGACGTCGTCGTGGCGGTCCGGGAGATGCAGCGCGCCAGCTACTTCTCCTTCGCCATGCTCATCCAGATGGTGCAGGACAAGCTCCCCGACAACTCCACCTTCCTGATGCCCAGCGACAGGATGCTGTCCAAGATCCTCATCCCCGAGAACGAGGTGGTGGCGTTCCTGGGCAGGCATTCGATCCCCTCCCTGCTGCTGTTCGACGACCTGCGGCGTCTCCCCTCGGGGACTCTGGTTCCCACGTACCAACCTGATTCCATGATCACAGTGAACAACAGCGGGAGGAGGAACCTGTACCTCAACGGCGCGCTGCTGGTGCGCCCTAATGTTTGCACCGCCGGCCCGTCGTTCAGGTGTCACGGAATCTACGGAGAGATGACAGCGGTCGCCGTGAACAGCGCTGCGCCGCCCAACTGCGCCGGAGCAGCCCCGCCACCAGCGGCGGCAGTCCCTCTCCTGGCACCGCCACCTCAGCCGACTTCGGTCGCTCCCCCTAGTGTGGACCCCGCCGTCAGTCCTTCCCCTGCAGGATTTGACGACAGTGCGAGGAGGTCGGGTTCTCCCGCGATCAGTTTTAGCATGGCTTGCTCTGCTGCCATAGTACAGTTCCTAATATTATCAATGGTGAACAATCCAAGTTAGATCACTACCACTTCAGGTTTCATATAGATCTTTAGTCTACTTCAAAGAAAGCCAATGATGTCAATTCAAGAGGAAGCAATTGTTCCAAACTACCAAAAACAACACAGCATAGTTTTAGTAAATCAAAGAAAATTGTAATGAAATTGCAAGGCATCAAATCTGGTGGTCTCAGTAGAATAACATTCTTCTGTTGATTCTAAATTTACATAACAAATTTAGTTCAACAAGGAGTGATAAAAATATCTGTGGCTTTCTTGATGAACACCTGTGGACATGCGAGGAGGAGAAACCCTAAACCATTAATATAATGTACATCAATATGAATCAACATCTATTGGCGTATACAATTAAATGATTACATATCAAAATCAAGCTTCCTTTTAAAACAATTAGCACTCACCAATCAAATATCACCGAAAGCCGAATGATGGAGAACCTATTCACAGGGGCTGTTACCTCGTCTGATCTCTTCATAGTATTTCACCTTCATAAAAATAATGCTTGAGTGAAGATATACTGTATTTGATTTTTGCCCAAAATAAGCACATATGACTAACTCTCAAGTCGAAGAAGTATGTCATTACAAAACTTGAAATGTCATCATACTCTTCTACTGTTTCCAACAATAATAAATATGTCATTTCCAATGAAATAATAGTTTGGTGCAAGCTCCATATCTTATATGAGAAACATACAAGTTCCATAGTTTATGAAATCATCTTCTTTTAGGAGAAAGAAAGCCATGAACGAGATGTATAAAACTTACAGTGTCAACAATGCTTCTTTGGGCATCATAAGATCAATAGTTAGCAAGTCATGATGGAGGATGACTAGCTAATAATTAAGATCAATAATCTGCAGATATGTATATACATGGAGAAAGAAGACAATATGCAGCATCAACCTCCATTACTTAATCGAAAACGAAATCAAGTTGCCTCAACTAGAACATAAAGTGGCAGTTCTACAAGTGCACAGACGAAAAGAAGTACTTTGAGATTTGTTGGTGTGGCAGCATAAGCTGAATGCAGAGAACGAATAAGGGCTCGGGCATCACTTGTCTTTGATTTCACCTTCCTCAACTCTAGGTTTCCTGAAATTGAAAACAAAAGAAACAAGACATATTGGTAGTTTTTCATCAAACACAACAACAATTCCACAAAAAAAAATCTGAAAAAATGCACTAGCAATAAAGAAGTTCACAAGCACTTAGCTTCATAAGAAACATCCATGTTTTGAAAGGAAAATTGGTGGATCAGCTGAACTGATGTGATAATCATATATGACGACTATTTGGGGTTGGCTACATGGTCTTTTCGCATCGGTGAGCCCAATTGAGGGCAATCTCAGAGGTCAAATTGAAATCCATCAAAGCCTTTCTAATTGTTTCTAATTAGGCCTTCTTTAACCTTCCTCGTCCCTTCTCTCATCGGCTATGAAATTGACGCCACTACTTTTCTAATTAGAATAACATCAGTTGTGGACCTTCGAAGAAGCACTTATTTTTAGCAAATTTAAGCGTTCTCTGATGCATTCTAGGCAAGCCCTAGGTTCCATTAACATCAAGCCAAATGAAGATTGATCAATCTCTCCAACAATTTAGCAAGAGAAATGAGAGAAAAAAATCTTTCTAGCCAAACTCATTCATCCAACAAATTTGGCAAATCCTCACTCATTCATTCAAAACCTAAGCCAACAAATACCCCAAATCCTAAGTTATTTCGTGCGTCTATACACAGACGGATACAGATTCTCCTTACTCTTTTGGCATCACCATGTCTCGTCATCTCCGCAAAGAGGGCGTGCGCGACGGCCAAAATCGAAGCTTTGCTAAAGCTGGTGCAACAACAACGAACAGAAACCAGAGAAGTTCAATCATAGCTAGAGATCACATCGAGTAATGAAGATCCAAACAGAAAAGCCGGACGACATGCGAAGATCAAATCCCAAACTTCAAAGAGAAATACAAAGCTGAAAGGGAAGGGAGGATATGGAGAGACGAACCCGAGACGAGAGAGCCGGTCGAGACTGCCACGCCTTCGCTCTCTGTTCCTATAGCGCGGTCGACGGGGAAGGAAAACAAAATGGTTTTTCAGCTTATAGCGGGGGTTAGAAGAAGTGCGCCTTGTTTCTCTGAGTCCAAGTTTGTTGGGTGGTTAATAAGGGGGCCCCCGCCATAATATGTGGCGTCTAAAACAGCAGGCGCTGAAAAACTGTTCTTGTATTTTTTGAAAGAAAACTCGATGCCACGTGTGGTGCGTGTGACCGAATGGTGAGTTATATAAGATTGCTATGTCTTTTGGAAGACAACTTAAAAGAGACATATTTGCTCGCAGGTCTCCTCATTAGAGCAATTTAGAAACCAAAAGTTGGAAGGGGAGCAAAGATAGTTTCATGGCAACACACGTGATTAAGGTTCAAGTCAGGAAAATAATATCTCTATTTATAAAGATAAGAATTAAACAAGACTCCACATTCGTAATAATCTTACGCACTTAGCCACATTTTCATTTCATGTTTCTCGGTTCATATGTGTTTAGTCAATTTTTTCTTTTATTCAATTAGGGCATAACATATCAAATTTTCTAATTTAAATATAATTATTTTAATTTTTATTAATAAAATTTAAAAATAAATATTTAATTTTCTAAGTTTGATGATATTATTTTTATCAATAAATTAAAAAATAAGATTAAATAAATATAATAATTAAAAAAAATATTGTTGAAGAGAGGTATGTTCTTTTGTATTTTTTAAAAAATAAATATTTTTTTCTATTCCTTCAAGTGTTTAAAATTTTATTTTATATTAAAGCGTGTTGTAATTATTTATACTACGTGCAGTTTTCTAAAATTTTTATCTTTCATGCATGATACTAGTTGTAATATTTTATTTTTATTAGATTTACATAATATTTGATTGAAAATATTATTTCCTTTATTATATAATTTTATCTTTTAATCTATCATTTTTTATTATATTTAATGACTTAATATTAATAGTTAGATATTTTAATTATAATTTCATAATATTATAATTAAAAATTAAGAAAATTAATTAGGATTCGATTTGAAATCAACTAATAAGCAAGACCTAGCTCGTAGACTATGCCATAACTCATAGATTAAGCCCAGCTAATAGGTCAAGTCTTAGCTCGTAAGCTAGCTTAGCCCAGCTTAAGCTTAGCCTAGTCTCAACTCGTAAGCTAACTTAGCCCAGCCTAACATGTGCAATCATGTGTAGTGCACATGACTAGTTCATGGGCTATAAGCTAGCTAAACCAGGTATGGTGCATGTATAATCATGTGTGTTACACATGACTAGTGTATAGGTTGACCCAACTTAATCTAATACTATGCAATCTAATTTATTGCCCTTAGTTTGTTTGATTAGAGCTCGATTGAACCAAATCAATTGATTAATTTAGATCAACTTAGGGTGATTCTGAACTAGTTTGACTTATTCAAGTTCGCTTAACTCAAATAGGATCAAATCTAATCTAAATAATATTAGTTTAAGATAGTTTCAGATTAATTAAATGATTATTAGAGATGCTTCAATTAGGTTATAATTAAATCGAGCTTAGTTGGATCGATTGGGCTAGGGTTCAAATTAATTGAGGACTAATTAATATTATTTAATATTAATGATGTTTGAAAAATAAATTGAGATGTTTCAATATATTATTTCATCCCGATATAGTCATGACTAATATGAGATGATTATATTTCTCAATTGAGAGTAGGTAGAGTGATTTCCTTCGAGGATTAGTAGGCTCTCAAACATGATAGCTGGACGATCCCTCTATTCGCTATTAGAAGGAATGTGTCCTCACTTTGGCAAGTGAGGGTTATCATTACATCCATTGTTGGGAGTATAATATGAGTTTATCTACTTCTTGTTGTTGGGAGAGTACTCTTTCGGATATTTGACATATGCTAATAGGATAATCGACTTTTGGATATGTATCTATTTCACAGTTAACTCATAGGATTCCTACTCAACTTTATTAATTTTTTTTGTTTTACTTTTTATTTTCTTAACGGTCTCTTAGTAGCATTAAACTAGAGTTCAATGGAGAGCAGATATTTCTCTATAACTAGATAGAACTAATTAGATTTTCTTTTTAAGTTAACATCACTATATTTCTCAATAAAGCCTATGAATTCTTTTGACTTTTATTTTGATGATAAATATATTATAATAAATATTTATAATTTATATATATTAATAAAATAATATTTATTTATTGGCTCTTAATGCACCTATCGAAAGATGTTATAAGTGTTTCGGTTCTAGAATTAATTTTGATTGATGATTGTCTTTTAATTTATTATAAGAGTAATAGAGCTAATTCAAGAGAACAATAGTCCTATCATTTGAAGTGCTCATGGTCGTAATACTATTGATGTATTCAAAGAGGTGCTCGAGTAAACCATAACTTGAAAGTTCTACATATTTTAAAGTAGACTTAGTTCTTACATACACCTATCACTGATTATATGTCAGCTTCTCTGACACCGCAGAATGCATCTCATGCTCCAGCCATGCCAATGCCCCAAACGATCTACACAAAATTCTCAATGCTGTTAAAAGCTATTTTGAGCATTAGGAGCGAGATGGAGCTCAACAAAGTGAAAATAATACTTTGGATTATTAAGAGATTGAGACCATTTAATTTTTAAGGTAAGCAAGATCTAATCTTTGCTTAATATTGGATTCGTTATGTAAGAAAACATTTGAATATATTGAATGCAATGAAAATCAAAAGATATCTTTCATTTCTTTTATTTTGGAAGAGAAGACAAACACTTGAAGACCTAAAAAAGGAGGATGTTGGAGGTAGGAGGCAACTTGGTAACTTGAGAGCAATTAAAAAATACATTCTATAGGTAATCCTTCTCTAATTCAATTCACTTGGTGAAGCAATAAGAGTTTCTTGGCATCTATCAAGGAAGTAGGATTATGATAGAGTATGATCATTATTTCACTAAATTGGCCCAGTTCTCTCCGTATATTGCTTTCAATAAATATTAAAGAACTCGTCACTTTTGTTGGAAAGAATAGAAGATAAGAAGAATTATTGAAGAAGCTTTATTGTATTCACATGTCACTCTCTTATTTAGCGACTGTAGTAAAGGAGAAAGCTACAGCAATTGAGAAAGCTATAGCAATGCTGAGCAGAAGAAGAAGCCGTAGTAGAGGAGGAAGCTGCAACGATGTTGTAGTGATGCTACAGTAGAGGAGGAAGCTGTAGTAGAGGAGGAAGCTGCAGCAGAGGAGAAAGTTGTAGTATAAGTGTAGTAGAGGAGGAAGCTGTAGCAGAAGTGCAGCAGAGGAGAAAACTATAGCAGAGGTGCAGTAGAGGAGAAAACTACAGCAGAGTAGGTAGCTGCAGTAAAGAAGGAAGCTGCAGTTGAGGACTTTGCAAGTGTAGTGGGCGCGACGACAGCAAAGAACAAAATTTCTCATTGATGAGAAGATAAGCATTGCTCTAAGGCAATGGCTCTGATACCATATTGGAAAGAATAAAAGATAAGAAAAATTATTGAAGAAGCTTTATTGTATTCACATGTCTCTCTCCTATTTATACAGATTAAGGGGAAGGATTTCCCTCAACATAATAGAGGATTTTCCCTCAACGAGAAATTTCCTCATATAATTGGGGAAATCTTATCTGCTATCAACTTTGAGTGGAGACTTCATTTGTCAATTAAAAAAATTTATTGTTATATTTATTATATTAATATATGCTGAAATACTCAATCAAGCTTTGATTGTAAAAAATTAGATAATGAATTGCAACAGACAAAGGACTGAAAGTGACTTTTAAGTGCTACACCATCTACGTATGAGGGATTATATTTTGGACTTTTAAAGAAGGGCAAGAGCAGACAATTTGAACATCAACAAACAAGAGATTCTAGTAATCAAGTTGTTATAAGATGTTATTTTTATGGAAAGATTGATCATGCTTCTACCTTATTCCCCATGGGAAAGTCTTTTGTTTGTAATTGAAGCACATGCTAAAGGATTACTTATGGAAACAATATCAATGTTGAACTGTATAGTAAATAGCTAGACAATAGCAACTAGGACCTAGAGGACAGAGGTTAAGGAGGTTTATGCACTCACCCATCAAGATGTTGAAATCTTTGGATCTATCTTTCAAGATATAAGCACATTCTATGATATGCATGCTATTGTGCTTATAGATTCTGGTTTTATGTATTCTCTTATATCATATTATTTTACTATGAGACTATATATGAATCCTGAGACAATGAATATTGTATTAATAGCAGTAACACTAGTTGAAAACTCCTTATTAGCTGATCAAATATTTAGAAATTGAGTTATTACTATTGAAAGCCATGATTTACTAGTAGACCTTATTCTACTAGAGTTTTGGGACTTCTATACTATCTTAAGTATAGGCTAGCTTTCAGTGTACTATGGAAGTGTTGACTGTTTTTAGAAGACTATTACTTTCTCACCCCTCAATCAACAACCCTTTCAGTTTATTAGGATTCAAGGAAGGCTTTATCTTATTTTTTTAGTCTTGAGTGCTACTCAACTATTATTGAAAGGATGTTAGCGATATTTGGTCTTCGTTTATGGAGAAGAATATAAGACGCCCGTATTAAAAGATATTCCTATTATATGATATTTTTTAAATATTTTTTCCTAAAGATATACTTGGATTGTCACCTGACATATAGATTGAATTTATAATTGATCTTCTACTTAGTACTGTACCTATTTCTAAATCTCCTTATAGAATAACACCAATTGAGTTAAATAAGTTAAAGAAACATATTTATGATTTTTTGGATAAAGGCTTCATTTGACATAATGTATCACTTTGGGGTACCCCTATACGAAGAATAATGATATATCCATGTGGCTATGCATCAATTATGTATCTCTTTCCCTGAATAAATGACTTATGTGATCAAGTATGTTGGAAGATTGATTTGTGATTTATATATCATCAATTGAAGATAAAGGAAGGAGATACGCAGAAAATTACTTTCAAAACAAGATATGATTATTATGAATTCTTAATAATACCTTTCGGACTCACAAATATACTAACTGCTTTCATGGTTCTCATGAATAGAGTATTCCATCATTATCTTAAAAAAATTATAATCATATTTATTGATGGCATCTTGATTTACTCCAAAAGTAGGACGAACACCATCTCATAATAGTTTTGGAAGTCCTAAGACAAGAAAAATTATATGTAAAATTAAGCAAGTATAAATTTTGCCTCAATGAAGTTATGTTTCTTGATCATATAATTTTTTATGCTAGTATATTTGTTGACCTCCAAAAGATTGAAGATGTGATGAATCAAAAGTGGTGTTCTAATGTTTCATAGATCAAAAGCTTCTGGTTTGATTAGATATTATAGAAGGCTTTTTAAAAATAGTAACACCCTTGACCAAGCTGATAGAAAATAATGTAAAGTTCTTTTAGGATGAAAAACATCAATGAAGTTTTCAAGAATTAAAGGAGAAATTAACTAGTGCTCCTATATTGGTGATTCTTTCTAGAGATGAAGGTTTTATGGTATACAATACTGCCTCATTTCAAAAACTTAGTTATGTTCTAATGTAAAATGAGATGGAAGTTTATTATGCATCTAGAGAGTTAAAGCTTTATGAGAAGAACTATTTTACTCGTAACTTAGAGTTAGTAACTATCATTTTTGGACTAAAAATTTGGAGATATTCTATCTATG
>LVTN01001151.1:20067-45286 GCA_001649415.1 Musa itinerans
TATATATATAATATATTTAGATTTTCTTGAGACCCTGGCATTTATTTCTTGAAACCTGACTGTGCCTTGGTGTTCGATTACAAACAGCACCCAGAATTTGAGATCTTCCATTTATTTACAATAATTGTGCCCATTTGATGCGACAAGTGCGAACACGGTTTGGATTGTTTTGTTTCAAAAGACAAAGGAGTCGATTCTAATTGGTGCAATTCTACTTTGACGGAGACCTTTGTAGGCCAAGCAATAAACAATGGTCTTCGCTCAAGCTTTTCTTCCAAGTCCATGAATGATTATAATATTGCTCTGTGATCCTTTAGGGTATCCAACACCTTTTTCTATCATGAGTGTCTTTCACTCGATGCCTTGTTCCTGGTCCGCTATGAGAATTAACAACCTTTCCAGTCTCATTTCAAACATTGATTTTATTTTCCTTGCAGCCTTAGTCTTGAGGTATCAGATCTTCCGTCAAGTTGACCTCACTCATGAGCTCCACAGATCAACTTTGTGACTAATATATGAGCTCACATAGCCACATCCTTCTAGATTGTGATGCAGACTTCATAATTTAATATGCTCATATAACTTGTCCTTTCAGATCGTGATGCAGAATGCAAAACCAACTTCAATTAAACCAGCAAGTCACTGAGTGAACATCATGTTCATTACATGTTCTTAATGGCCAACTGCACAGACACATATCTCACGAAACAATCAAGAATTTGTACACCTAGAATTGCTGCAGTGGTAGTGTACTAAAAGGATACAGAAAATGCGGAAAATGAAGCAAGCAGAAGAAGACCACAACAAAATTCAAGTGTTGACTGTCACTGTGATGCATTGCAATGATACTGCATTGGTGACCTGAGTGAGTTACACACATGACTGTAACATGTTGATGATGTGAAGAGGCCTCGTGCGGCAGATTTAGGTGAAGGATGTGGCCACAGACGAGGTGGTGACGAGGCCAGATAGCAATCCAACAAGCACGGCACTATTGTAAGTGCTAGGCTCGGTCTGCATGGAGTTGTTACGGCTATCGATGAATGAATCGTTCTTAAATGGCCCACCCACTAGTCCTCCTGTGGCAACATTTGGATTTGGCACAATCGAGGTGAGCCACTTGAAGCCTTTACAGCCAGTGTCGAGGTTGGCAGGAATCGATGCCCCCCTGTGGTGAACCTGTTGAGGATAGCTGCTTCCATATCCTACTAGATAACTTAGCTTCATTGGGTTGTTGCCCAAGATATAATTAGCCTGAAAACAAAAAGTCAACAGTCGAGGATGATCGATTTGCCTGATGTAATAAGAGTCTGTGATGAGCTTACAGCATCATTGGGACCCAAAAAATGGGATGTGGATTTTCTCTCTATTAGCAACTGACACATAAAGGAGCCACTATGAAAATCATAATTCTAAGCCATAATCACTAGCCACCAAGCTTGTACATTTACGAATGAGAAAATGGAATCTGCAAAATTACCTGGGATGTAGCAAAGTTGCGGAGATCGGTAGGAGTAAAAGATTTTCCACTGCACCGGATTTCTGGTGTTTGGGAAGTGAGCATGTAGTCACTGTAAACTACAGCCAAGAATGAAGCAGCAACAGGATGCTGAAGAGCATTCCACTCATCTATCCATACCAATCCACCTGCAGTATCATAATCATAAATCTGCATTACGTAACATTTCCCTCTATCCATATTATTCCAATCTTTTGATATTTTTTGTTCATGACTTCAAAATCAACCTTAATCATCACAGGGAAGCTGACAGAAGAAGCACAAAATATTTGTATCCAGAAGGTGCACAGTGACTGCTTTATTTAGGATCTCAATAAATAGAGCACATCTCAATAAAGGTAATGATCCATTATGCAAGATGCAGAAGGAAAATGATTTATTTAGGATGGAGATAAAACTGAACCAGCAAAGTCAAATTGAATGGGAAAGCAAATTTATAGCAGTTAACCACAATTTCTGAACAATAATGTTGATTTATACCATCTGTTCTACTGGAAGTGGCCGTTGGGGAATCTGGTAACAAGCCACACATGACAGCTTCGGCTGTTTTTCTGTACAATCGCAGACCCTTCATCTCTGCATTTGAGGATTGGGTTGAACCAAAGAAATTTACTCTGGACAAAAGAACCTGCATGAAAAGTTGCAAATAATTTTAATAATGTGATAATCACTAGGTCCTCTCTAAATAGCTACTCCTAGTATGATAACAACAAAAGCAAAATGAATATCTTTCCAAAATTCTATTGTTTACAAGAGTGTTATACATAGTGGTCAAAATCACATCATAACAATGGAAACCACAGAATTTTTTTACAATACATCAATTTTAGGATATAAAAAAGACACTTCACTAAGCAGAGTAAAAATAGGGACTAATCTGCTAAACTGCATGAAAAGGACTTAGATGATGATGGGAAAAATAAATCTGTTAATACTTAAACCAGTAGCTAGTAGGATTTGTCTCAACACATATGCAGATATTAACCTGAGTTCCAGCACGTTTGTCATCCCAGCTGAACCATGTTGGTCTACCCCAGTCGGCAAAAGCATTCCCATTTTGCACTGTAACATAACTTAGATATGTTTGATCTCCAGTGGCATGATAAAGCCAGCTAGCTGCCCACAAGAGTTCATCACCATAGCCAGTAGAGTTGTAGTACTTCTGGACTTGGGGAATGCTGACACTGTAGGAACCTCTATAGCTATCAGCAAAAGTAAATAACTTCTCGGCATGCTGAAGGAGCAAATCTGAATAGGTGACATTTCTAGTTTTGAAAACCAGGGAAGCTGCAGCCATAGCTGCAGCTGTTTCGGCAGCCACATCCGTTCCACGGATACTTTTGTTAACCTGTGTAAGAGGCCTCTTCTCTATCATTGTTTCTGGCCTTTCCCAACATTTGTGGTCTATATCAGGATCTCCCACCTATCAGCCAGAGACAAATTTCCGTTGTCGCATGTATTATAGTGCTAAACAAAGGAAAAAACACTGGAACTTTCAATTGCAAGGAAAAGAAGATGGGAATTAACAGCAGAGATCTGGATTTTGCACACATTTACATTAGATACAGGTGATATAATGTCATAAAGGGTATGGATCTTGTTCCTACTCATTAACTAGGTTTCCATTGAACTTCTTGTGATCACATATCAACAATCAGATACTAAATGAAAACCAGAATATTCTATGAATTTTTTTAAATTCCTTTTTTTTTGCACGTAATTATCAAACATTACCTAGTCTGCATATAAGAAATCAGAAAATCTAGTAGCCAAATAGAAGAACAGCATCAGTTGATTGATCAAATTACAATCTGAAGTCAGAACATGTCATTTGCAACTGTGTTACTTTACTAGCAAAGCCACAATGAAGGCATCGTAAAAAGTTCATAGTGCACCGTGCTTCCTTCGTATACTGAATCCTCTTAATCTAGTTAATCTTCTACATCTCTAAAACAACAGAAAACATCTTGAAGCACAAACACAACAATGAGAAATGTTCCAAGAGAAGCACAAAGCAAACCTTCAGATTGGGTGCCACAATTTAAAATGGAAAACAAGTAATAACAGGGTGTGGGAGTTCTCATTACCTGCACATATAGCACATTGTCAGAAGGATGGGCATTGATAAAATAATCAGTGATCCACTTGAGAGCATCTAAAGCTGACTCCAGCAGTTTCACAGCAGACATTTGATCCCCGTATTCAAGAATTGACCATGACAACACCGTTGCCGTATAAGCCATGGGAAAACCAAACTTCATGTGATCCCCTGAATCATACATTCCCTTTGATAAGTCCAATCCTGCCTCTTTTCCATCATCCAAAGCCGAATCTCCTCTCCAAGAGATCTTGTTATTAACCAACTTACCCGCTGCAGGCAATCAACTAACATAAATAAGGATATACAAAGTCCACGAGGAAAGAAAAAACTAAGATAAATTTGATCTGTAAAAAGCATTTCCAATTCGACCTTTCTGTAAAAATGCACAATTTTACAAAATTAAGTAAACAAAAGAAAAAGGCTAATTTTGAGATCTGGAGATCTATAACACCAAAAAAAGATACTAATATTGAGCCTACATTTGAGATGGAGAGAGCATACATTTTTGCACTTGGAAGAATTGCATAGCCACGGCGAGCGCATTAGCATACTTCTGATCGATGGCCCCTGGCGGCCCGGGAACTGGAAGCGCCTTTCGGTGGTGCGTCTGCTTGATCGTGAGCACGACTGCGGCGACGACAAGCACCGCCACCACCGCCACGATCAGCCATCCTGTGCACCCCTTGGTGTACTTCGACGCCCCCATTCTCCAATCCCCTGCCTTAACCGGTGGTACCGACTCTTCACCTGGTGAAATCTAGGCCTCAGATTTCGCGGGCAGTGCGGAGAAATGCAACAAGTAGGTCACGGAGAGCGGGTGTTTAGGGTTCCAGAGATTTCGATTCGGTGAGGGGGCCAAGGTTTGTAGTGTGTTCAGATCTAGAGATCGAGAGGAGGATCTGGGAAGGGGCGTTCGAGTCTGTGCAAGAGAGACGGGAGTCCACTTCACACACACACACACACACTCTCTCTCTCTCTGTCTCTCTCTCTCTCTCTCTCTTTCTCTCTCTCTCACGGCATTTGGACCCGAAACTCTTGTCGGTCGATGACAAGGGAGTGGGCCAACAGACGTGAACTGGAATTGGCTACCTGGGGCGTTCAAGTATTTATCCTCGGGTCCCACTTAAAGATCTTACGTGTTGGCCATTCGACCGACAAAAACGCTGATGGTGTTTGTATGAAAAGGGAATCCTGATTTACTGATGGCGGGAGGTGGGGAATCCCCGTCCGGTTCTGTTGCGCCGCCGCAAACCCGTATCCCCTGCCGCCGGTTGTCGCGCGACCCGGCAAATAACCGGTCCCACACGCCCGTGGACCGCCCCGCTTACTCGGACGGCGGTTCGTGACAAATTGGGGCCCGCGGGAACCTCCACAATTGAAAGGAGGGTAGACCAACCGGTAAGTTTAAAGAGGTATGAACCTATTTCGACATATATCCTCTCTCCTAATGGCCTCACGAAATAACCAACGCCTTAATTTTCTAAGCGATCCTATCCTTCAGTCACAAATGACAAAAGAGTTACGGAACGTAGGATGTGACGGAACAACCAACTCATATTAGATATCTTATGTGGATGGCGAGATGTCATCGTTTGGTGGACCGTCAATCAAAGATTGTCGACTAAATTACGGAAAGTTTAGATTTTAGAGACTAATCCGTAGATGTAAATAAATTTGGCCAGCGAAGACGAACGTAAATGATGAGATTAATATGCAAATCCCAAAAATTTTGGATTGCAAATAATATTTTATTTCCGTCAATTGGTCTGTAAGCAGAATAATATTAACACTTAAATTGATACTAATATATCGCTTAAAAATATGAGAGATCAAATAATTGATAAATTTAACTCAATAACGATCACTATTAGTAGTAAACAGCTTTAGCTTATCGGATGGTTTAAAGATCTTGAGGAATATATATATATATATATATATATGTAAAATATAATATTTGAAGGGGCAGATATTGTATTTCGATGCTATCAAAGGATATAGATGTGAAACTACTGATTCTTCGTTTTTATTCCAATTACTATTTGCTAAAGGTATTAAGGTGACTTCTTTGGTCTTCGTCGCGGAATTGAGCCCATTGGAAAGCCCCGCCGAAGAAGAGAATTTAGGGAAAGCGAAGATAATACGGGTCCAATAGAAGGGAGCAGGGGCTGCAATCTTTCACCGTTGCAACCTGGTAATTTACGATTTTGATCTCAAATTCCGAACAGATTCTTTATTTCTTACCCGTCGATCCATCTATGCCGCGGTACATCGTTTCGGGTTCGGAATTAGGGTTTTTAAGAACCGCCATTTTCCCTTTACATGCATGTTTTTGGTTCGGCAAGAGGCATCTCTGTGGTTCGATTCTATGATTTTTAGCGAAAATTTGGTTCTTTTGGTTTTTTCTTTTTTTTGTTCTATTGGAAACTAAGAAATGTCTTTACCTCTTGACCTTTTCGCCTCTGGTGTTTGGATGCCTTCGTACTTAAATTGCATTTGAATTGCCTGTTTCTGTATAATTTTTGTACTTGTTTATCAAGGACACATCATTTTTTTTTTTTAATGTGTCCCTGCGTTCATGATTGTTCTTGCGTGAATGTTGTAAATGTTGCATTTAAAGATTTCAATCCAATTATACTTAACTTTCACTAGCTCTCTTGGTGTAATATGTACCCTGGAGTTTTTGAGGACTTCGAATTATGAACCGCCTCCTAAGTGAAATATTGCTTCTGTGCTCCTTTTATTTGGCTTGCTTTCTGAAGCATATATATTTGGTTTTTTATGTGATTATTATTTGTTATCAATTAAAGAGTTTTCTTTACTGAATAGATAATGTATCTTCAGTAAGAAAATTAGTTCATTAATCATGATAAACTAGAGGTATAAAGGCAGCATGACAAATCAACTTTTTTTTTTTCTTTCATTATTAGTTTGTGTTACAAGATTATTGTTTTTCTTGTTTAGTTAAAGGCTCTTCTTTATGGTTAGAGTAGAGAGAGTTTATGGATGACGAGAATGGGCAAGGCACACTAAAGTCTCAACCCCTTAAGAAAACCACCACGTGGAAGCATGAGTTTGAGGGCCACCAATCTCAAGTTGAAAAATTGGAAGATAAGCTTATGGAAGTGAAGGTTGAGATGAAATCTACAGAAGATGACTCCAAGGAGTTAGCACACCTCTGGCGTGGAGTCAAAAACCACTGCAACAATGCTAATCTGCCTGAAATCGAAAGTGAGAATTATGGCAGTTACACATTTGGCTTGTATGTCATGTGGTATTAAGCATCAAGAGGGGTTAGGACTTGTTGACAAGCATAGCAGACCATTAGCTGAATGGTCTGATTTAATCGATCCTTCTTCTCATGAAAGTTAAGAAGGGAAGTAACACCTGGAAAGTAATTTTAATCTCGGATCTTTTGATGCAAATGATGGAGCATATTTTGATGAAATATTTAAGATGATTCGCATTGTAACAGATGTAACGGAATCTCTCATTAAGAGGGCTATCAAGGCAGAAAATGAAGCTGCTGCATAGAAAGAAAAAAAAGTAAAGTTAGGTCTAGAAGAAAGCAAAAGAAAGACTCCAAATCCAGAGCATGACAGTAAAGGTTGAAGAAATGGAAAAGTTTGCACTTGGCACAAACACTCTTTTGAATGAAATGCAGCAGAAGGTTGAAGATATGGTTGAAGGGACCTCAAGACAACGACAACGAGCTGCTGAGAATGAGCAGGAGCTTCATCGTGTGAAGCAGGACTTTGAATCATCGAGGTCCTTTGTTAGCAGCCTTATCATTGTCAGAGAATCACTTGTATGATCAGAGCGATGGTTTCAAACTCTTGAAAAGCTTCTCGACAGGTAACATCATTCTATTTGTCAAGCCAACTGGTTTTTGTCATGTATATAAATATATAAGATTATCTCCAAAGTTATATGCCGAAGGCTTTATAGCTATCTGGAACTAGCACACTACATATAGCTGTTTATCAAGTTTTTTTGTGGAAATTGTTATGCAGAAAATAATTTTACAATTGAGTTCAATTTTGTCCGTTGTGTAGGTTGATTGATTGATGAGACTACTCATCTTGAGAGTGAGAAGGTTAAAAAAGAAGCTGAAGTTAAGACGCTCATCGAGGAGAACGTGAGGTTAAGAGTTTTGTTGGATAAGAAAGAGGCACAATTGTTGGCCATGAATGTGCAGTGCAAGTGGATGTAGCTCAAACGGTCCAAGGCATATATATAGCTTCTCTTTTACCTTGTGTTTCACAACCAAACCTGTCTTACAATGATGAATTATTCTATAATATGATATATCATTTATTTTGCTTTGGCGTCTATGAAGCTATTATACTTGGAAACTTTATATTTAATCATTTCATGCAGTCCCTTATCCTATCTTCTGATCTTTGAATGTTAGATTGATTGCACACTGGAAAGTAAAAGACAGTTATTTGTTGATGCATCTGTTACTTGCATATACATACTGATGTCATTGCAAATGATCTCTTACCAATTCCTGCTCAGTTAAGCTTAATGTTCGACATGTATGTGCCATGAACAGCTTGAAACTTGTGAGAATCGTCATCCCTTATCATTCTGTTTGACAATTTTCATTGGATAAGCTCCATTTTACATGGCATTGTACTAGAGATATTACTGAATTTGGTGTCATCTTTTGTCTTCAGTTTGTTTGTTGTGGTATCTTGTTGAACTTTGTGGATTCATCAACCATTATTTTCTTGTGTGTTGCACATGAAGAACCAAGTGGAAGCAACTATTCGTTTGATCATCCACGACATTTATCGCTTAGAATCCCACACCTCACAGCCAAATGTAAATATCTTTATGCCTTTCATTCTTTGAATTCTATATCTTCTTTTTTCTTTTTCTTCTTCTTCTTCTTCGTTGAAAGAAATGTGAGTGGTCTTTTTTGCAAATATCTGAATCTGAAGAGACGTTTAGTAAATAGCAACATTATGGCTTCTTGATTCCTTACAAGAACATTTGAAGTATTGCTTATAGATTAAGTGTAAGAAGGCACATGAGTTTTCCAAAATCATTCCTTTTGTAGAATCGGATGCCCATCGTGTACTTCATTTTTTTTCCCTAAATTAAAACAAAAATCATAAATGGTATTAACTTCAATAATTTTTAATACCCTCTCAAGGAATATATCTCAGTATTCAGTCTATATATTTCCTACATTTAAATATCGTAAAAAAAAAACTTATTTTCTTATTCAAAAATAAAAACTGACGCAGAATATAAACTTTTCTACATCAATGGGGATCCTGTCATCTCCATGAGAGAAGATAAGCAGAGATCATCACCTCTAAGAAAATAGTAGGTTGTCTATTTTTTTTATGTAATTAAAAATAATTTATCAATGTTTTAGTACTTAATATTTTTATTAAATTGCGATACTTATTTTTTTTAATTTCCGAAAAAAATGCATATTTCATATTTTGGTATTGTTTTTGTTGATTTAATTATTCTGAATTTTTACATCATGACGTAATAAATTTCTAAACCACATTTGATCATGTTCGTGATATATTAGATTATTTATTCACGTTAATTTATTTGCTTTTTAGAGTTTATATAACGATATAAAAATTAGTAAATCATATTTAATAATTTTCATGTCCTCATTAGATTATTTGGGATAACAACGGTATGGCTCGGGACGGTCGAACCCACGCGGCGCTTGCACGGCTGAACGTCAAACTGGGTTGGTTCGTGCTAGTTCGGTCAGTTCAATGTGGTTTCTATTGGGGTTCAGGTCAGTTCAGACCTTTTTAGCTTGATTCGAAATCGGACTTGTTTGGGCCAGTTTTGGTGATGCCAAATTGGTTTGGGTCGCTTCACCTATGTTTCAGCTTGATTCAAGATCGATTCGGCTTGATTCATGTCTGCTTTAGATAGATTCTGCACGCACCAGTTTAAGTCGATTCCGATTCAACTTGGTTTGGTCAAATCAACTAATTCAACTTGAAACCAAGCTGATTTAACTCAAATTAGTTCGGTTCAGTGGGGTTTAGTGGGTCGGTACCCTCCATCTTCCGATTTAAGGAATTTTAGATATTTTAATTTAATGTTTGTGTAATAAAAATTTTCATAATTATTAATCAATTATTAAACTTGATCGTTAATTGAGATCGAGATTGATACTATGCATATATGATTAGCATAATTGAAATTATTTTTTAAAAAAATAATTATCAAAACCATGATCTTATTAGTTGATCCACTTATTCGATCAATCAATGACCTCTAAATATAAAATCTATGATATGATATGTAATGCGAAAAAACTTTTATGTCAGGATTAAAATCGAAAAACATTAAATCGAATTTTACGATGCATATCTTTTGATGTCATCTGAAAAAGATATCTGTGTGATTTGCAAAGACAATATCCTCAGATCTTAATATCAAAGTGACGCCAATTTACAAGGAGAACTAAACACTCCTCCTCTTTTCCTATTTTCGTATAGGACCACTTTTATTGATAGTTTGGGAGGTTAAGAGAGAAACTATAATTTCTAAATTGCATCCTCTATGACATAGTCCTTATAAGTCTTGTTTATTTATAAGCGAGAGTGGAGAGTATAGGATGAATTATTATGAGATTTCCTTTCATCAAGAGCATCTCCTAAGGATTCTTACTATAATATAGACTTTTTTTTTTCTATTCACCAATATATATCATTAGAATTCAATTAGTTATATTATATATCTTATATGCTCAGCCTCAACTTGCCTATATCCTAGAAAATTATTTTCAATAATTAAATATATGATTAATTTAAAATATACATAAAATAATATTTTAAAATATTTATAATTTATTCATCTATGATAGGTTATAAAATTTTGATTTTATGGGTTTAAATATTTAGATTGAGCTACGTTTTGAATAATGATTTGAAGATTCTTGATAAAATTCAAAAACTAAATACACACCATTCAAACGTACCAACTAAGTATTCTAATTAATAATATTATACTCATCAGACTAATTAATTATCCCATATGAGGCATGGCACAATATGCTCCGAATGGATATTAACTTCTGAACTATTAGTAAAAAATACTTAAATTTAAATTAGCAATAATACATGCATCATATGTCGATTTATAATTTTACCCACCCACTTGCAATGTCACGTTAAGTCGGAGATTTACCGAATAAATTAAAGAAGAAGGCTCTTATCGATATAAAATTTAATAAATATAAACATCAGTAGAATATTTTATTCTATAAAAAAAAAGAAGAGTCTATTTTCATCACTAAATGCTGACAAAGTTATAATATTTTATTCTATAAATAAAGAGACTTTTTTTCCTTCGAGTTCAAATCCGATGAGTCGAGATATTATTTGTCCAAGGAAAAAGACAGTATAATAAGCAGTAGATTCAAGAAAGTTCTTTTGAGGTTTGATGGAATTTGCAGGTGACTCAGCCAAGGAGTTAAATAAATGTCGGAGGGATATAACTCTACAAACCAACATTAATGTGATTGCATATGCAATCTTTGTTGGGGATTCTTCTTGATAACAAAGATATCATTAAAGATATCGGGAGCGACTTAGAGGACGACTTTTGGGTTGCCATTAGGCACTTAATCCACAATTAATGACGCAGCAATGTCTCCTGCAGCGCTCACAGCCGTTTCACGAATCCCAAAGCGGCATAACCAAAACCTTGGCCAATCCCTTCCTTTCCTACTCGCCTGTCCTCCCCCAGACACACACGCCCGTTTCTGCCAACAGGGAGAACCGTGGGTCCCGTATGACGGGAGAGTATGGACAAAATCCGTGTCCGCTGTACGGTAGAATCAGCGGATCTTGTCAGATCGCAGAGGGAAAGAGTCCGACGTGGAGGGACAGGTGGGATTTTGCTGTCGGCGGTCGGATGGGGATCCGATGGGCGGATGTCAGCCGTCGGATCGAGGAAGATGTCGTACGCGCTCGGATTAAAGCGCAGGTGAGGGGGGAAGAGACAGACCGGGGATAAAGTAGAGGGGTGCGACCGTGCGAGAGAGCAAGAGAGGCCGTTTCGAGAAGCATATGGCCGCTGTTTGGGGGGAGGGAGAAGGCTTCGATCTTTCCGTCTATTTGGATCGCTCCGCACTCGCTGCTACCTTAGTGGGATCTAATTGAGGAGAGGAGATTCTAGAAATCGAATGGGAATCTTCGTTGCTTGAGGTCGGCCGCTGGATTCAAGGGTGGGTATTCCATCCTCCTGCCTTCTCTCCGTTTTCTCGCGTTTGTTATCCTCTATTTGTTCGAGTAACTCTCTGTGGAAGATATAAAGGATGAGTCTTGGCGCATTTGGAGTTTGGTAAGGTTTCTGCAATCTGGAGGGTAGAGTGGATGGGTTTTGGGTTCGAGGTCTCCGATTTCCTGACTTTTCCGACTTTGTTGTTGTACGGATGAGCGGACTTCGCTTCCTACGGGGGTTTTGAGATGGCAGAAAAGGATAAAGATCGAAACTTGGGACGGTGTTCCGTGGATTAATTTTTTGGTTTTTTTCCATTCAAATTCTTGTTTCTGGCCTCATCTTTTTTGAATGATCCCATGAATGTCCGAAGAAGAGAAAAATAAAAAAATCCCTCCTTTCCCCTTTTATTCTATGCTTTTGTTTGGAACCCGATTCTTCTCGGCTCAGAGGACGAGACTCTCTTTTTTGCTTTTCACTTCATCTCCTTCCGTCTTTGTTCTCTTCTTTTTCTTCTACAAATTTTTCGCTCGTACTACTATGTAACTCATTTCCGGTATCAGTGTTCTCCTGCCATATTCGAACTCTGGTATCCATCTGCAGCTGAGGTGATAAAAAGAGAATTTTCGGCTTCTTCCGACTGAAGACTCCCAAAGGAGAAAAAAAAAAAACCTCTCTTTTCGACTCAAAATAGGAAAAAAGATGCCTCATACGTCCTTTCACTCGATACTCTCCCTTATACGCCCACCGGGCATCTCTCCTTCTCTAAATCTAGAGTGGATATGACATAAAACCCACATAAGAATGTTAAAAATCATTTCTTTTCTTATCACCTCATCTAATGCAGGCGTTGGCTTTGTTGATCCCACAGCGGTGAGAGGAGAAGGTGCCTGCGGAGAAGATTTGACCGTGTGATCGCTGAGTCCATGGTGGGATCAGATAGAGACAGGCAGCGATCGCGAGATTTGATGCGTGGAACAAGCAGGGCGAGTCGTCTCTCGCCCGCTAAGCGACAGCCAATTGGCTTCTCCTCGCCAACCGGTATTTGTGCTCTATTCTCCCTTCCATATGTTCCCTTTATTGCCCCTTATTCCTATTCGAATTTACTTTCCTAGGTACCATGCTGCTCTTTTTACTTCTTAACAACCTCTCCTCTGTCGGATAATGTGTACCAACCTGTTTGCTGTTTTTCCTCTCGCAGGCTCTGCTCCCTTCTTTTCACGTTCTTGGGTGTATTTTGTGGTCAATTCACTAAAACTCCTATTTCGTTTTGATCTTTTTCAGTTTCAAATGATAATGTCCACTTTAACAGTGGAGATGGAGTAGACACGAATGCGTCAATGGCTACGTGGAAGGACAAGGTCAGGACTTCAAGGTGGAGATTGAACAACAATGATTCGTCTGGTGAAGTGGGCTGCAGCAGATCGGAAGGTGAGGAGGCTAATCCTATTCGTGCAATGCTTGGTAGTAGCACCACCGCTAGTCTAACTAGTAGGAAGACAGTTGGGCTCCATGAAAAGGTTTGATAATTTTGCCCATAGTTTGTACACTGATTTTGATATGTGTTTATGTGGCTGATTCTTAATCTTTAAAAGGTAGCTGAGGATAGCGATATTGTCGATCCTGCATCTGTGCCAAGGAAATTGAGATCAGGTATGTGAGTGAAACTCACTGTGTATTGATTCTTTTACAAATATTTATTAAAGCTTAATTGAATTGTGCATTTTTTTTTCCATATGCACGTTAATTTCATGATACTGAACATGCATTACCCTAAATTTGTTAAGGAAACTACATTTTCTTGGGAGTTTTGTGAATATAAAATATTTCAGAGGTTGACTTATATTTTTTATTCAGTTTCTGAGGATCATAAAGTATTTATACTGTTTCATGTAATTTCCACCTTTTTAATTGTGGCACTAAACAATATGAGGACAACAAGCTGCAAATCAAGTTTTTGGTTTTTCAATATGGTTAACTTATCAAAGTTATATGTAGGGTTGATGATTCTGTAATCTTTTCTGCTTCAGCTATCAACAAACGCGGCAGTCAGACATCACCTAATGAAGCAACAGTTACAAAGAAGAAACATCATTGTACTTCTAATGGTCTCCAGGTGCTGCATGGGGATGGTGGAAGGAGGTGCAAACTAAGCATGGTTAGATCCTTAGATAATTTGTTTATTTTTATTTGATTTATTTTAGTTTGTTTTATGCCTACAGGTCCAAGGTAAATATTATTGTTTTCTGTTTTATGTAGCTGTTTGACTCACTTACCAAGGATGAAGAGATAGCCGTTGATGCTTTATGTACATTATCTAGAATGCCACCTCTATGCAAGCAAATTCCACTACAGGAATGGAGTAGAGTGTCAGAAGATTGTCAGGATATTGATGCAACGTCAGGACAATGTTTAGAAGGTGAGCTTTCAGAACTTTTGTGGTCAGCAGGGTTATGAGTTGAGTGCTATGTATGTTTCCATTTTGGTTTGATTTTTGTTGTTTCGAACTTGAGCACAATATGTGATTTAACAGATATAAAAGAGGAGGATAAAATTGTTTTGCAACAAAGCACTGTCTGTGAAGTAAGGACTCTCTCTTTTATGGAAAAGCCATTAAAAGAGACAATAAAGGATGGACATGTTCCTTCCAGACAACCTATCACAGTTTGTGGAAAGCCAACTTATGATTCCAATTGTACTAGAACTCCTGAACCTGGTGGTCACATAGATCCCTTGTCCGAGAATGAACACCCAGGGATTACTCCTTTCAGAAATCTTATGAATTCTTCAAGCCCTTCAGGAATCTTGCCTCACAGTTGTAATGGAAATAGGTAGGTTCTGTGTATTTCATTTTATGTGTTATTTCATAATATTTGATTGCTAACCAAATATGCTAAATATTAAGTTTGCCCTATTCTTTTCTTTCTGCGATAGGGCACTGCAACCGACTCAATATGATGATATAACAGCCCTTTCACCATGCAAATTAGATATGCCACTACAGGTAATACTTCTCCCTCAACTTTAGATGATTTTTCTTTCCTGATATGAACTAATTATCTTTACTAATTTTAGAATGGAGATGCTGGATCGGCTTCACTGGGACATGAAGTTCAACAAGCAGAGCACGGGAGTCAAAGTTGTGCAAAACTTGTCTATGTGGAAGGTAGCACTTATATGTCAAAAAGAAACATTCTGCAAGCAAAATAGTTTCTAGTGCTTCATGTTGGCTAAGATTTATGATTAAATCGAATCATTGAGTAACTTCCTACTGTATCTGTCAGGGGCTATTCCACCACATGCCCAGGCCTCAATTGATTGTGCAGAGTGTCCTGACCTTAGCACTATTACTGCTAGACTTGCTTCAAATGGAATTGACCATCCAACTAAGAAGGTGGTGTTTCAAGGCCTTAATTTTATATTTCCATAGTAATTTACAATTATTGACTTAAGTGTCAATATGCTATGTGTTTTGACTCCATGAATTGTGTAGGTTTATGTGACATTGTAGTTTTTCTTGTTGGCACCAAGTTCAGTTTGCTATTGTTTTATAGGTTTGTAGTCTTCAAGATTGTTTGGAAGTCTATTTGTTATTCTTACTAAAATGTTAAGAGTAGTCATTTCCATGTATCATGGCATATTTCCAAGTGCTTAAGTTCTAAAGCATTGCCATTTAGGTTACGAACATCAACACAACTTGTCTATTATTTCATCTGTGCAGATATCGTAAACTGAAATTGGTCTGCAGATTTTACTACTAGTATTTAGCTTCACTGTCATTTTACAGCCTATTGTTAGTCCTGTGTTTTCATACATAATTGGTTGGTTTTATCTGTCCAGGTTCTGATCAATGTGAAGTCAGATACAAAAAACTGTGCTACTCATGTATTCATATGCAATCTTATCAAATGCTATCAAAATAAGGGGAAGCAGCGGACAGTGTTACTGTCGTCTGAGGAACCAAAGTCCAGGAATGAGTCAAATTTGCATGCAACATTAAACAATGATATATCTGGGTTACGAAGTGGATCCAACAGTGTGACATCTGCTGCTACCAATGGTTCTATAGTTGAGAGAAATACACATGGAGGAAGAAATGAAATTCAACGTAGCAAAACATCTATGCCAGCTCACCTGTCTTCAGTCTCATTAGAAGTCAAGCAAAAGCAGGTAATTTTTAGTAATTTCACTCTCTCTCTCTCTCTCTCTCAACTTCCCTTGATGTTCCTAATGAATTGTTGCATTTTGTTCAGACCTGTGACTTCCTCTCCTTATCAGCTGGTGGTGTTGCTAGTACTTCTCCAAATGGAATGCAGCATCCTGGGAAGCTTGTTTCTCCTTTTTTGCATGCTCAGGTTCCACACCATTCTCTCATGCCATATCCTTTCCCTCATGTACCATATGCCCCACCTTACCCAGAGAAGCTAGCACCTGCAGCTACTCAACAGGTACTGACAAGTACTTTGGCATAATTATTGTGATCACTTTGGCAGTACAACAATTGGTGAAAGACATCTTAGTCTCGTTCGTCAGGCGTTTAGCTTAGTTCATTACCGTCATTTGTAATGTCATCTTATATTTTTGTTAGGAAACAAATCAGGACCCAACTTTTGCAATGATGGCATAGAGCTTGTAGCATGTGCATACTCTCTTGCCATCCTGCGTGTAATGAAATACTCAGCATCAAAGAAATAAGGCTTATTAGCCCTGTAGTGACAAAGAAAACCGCTTATTAGTTATGAAAGAAAACTGCTGTTGAAAGATCAGGAACAGTAGAAAGATATGAAGCTGTAGTTACTTGCCTAGTAGCTTGGCTCTTCTCTTTCTTGATTCATGTTGAACTTTTGATGTTTGTTTACAGGCACAACTACAAGTAGCACATTACCGAGGCAACCCATTCTATGGACTTAATACGGACCACACTATAGGCAATATACAGCTGCAGCAACAGTGCCAGCAGCAACAGATATGGCAAGCCCATATTGCAAACTACAGGGTTCCTGTAGGCGTTTCAGTGTTGCAGAACGAGCAACTCCGTGATTCATCTGTTCCCATGTCCCAAAGGGTTCAAGCTTCATCAACTTTATCTCCTTCCCATTTGCAAATACAAGGTGGATCCAGTCACCGACCTATCTTTCAGCAACAACACCATCTTCTCGCTAATGGTTCCCCATCATCTTCCAAAGTAAAGCCTCATCAACACCAACAATTCGGAGATATGCATTGAGTAGATCCAATCACGAAGGACCCCGATCTGCAGCTTCTTTGCGATGGGAGTCGCTAGCTAGCTAGCGAAGACTAAAATGATCAAATAGGATGAGAAACCCATTTATGAAGACTGCTCATCATATGCTGGATGAAGCATGATGGTTAAAAATGGGAAGACAACATGGTCATGTGTTACTATATAGCATTCTTTTTGTGCAAAAGCAATGTGTGTAGCATCATAATTTAGTTTAGTCTAAAGATCGGAGGAGAAAAAGGAGCCTCTCATGGTATATATGACTGCTTCTTAAGGCTTGCTTTCAACATTAACTGCTTCTATCGATTCGACTTCGGCTGATGATCCCGCTTTGAATCCATCTTCTTATTCTCTGGGTTGATTCATTATATGTTGCAACTAATTCTGAGCTGAGCTGGTGTAAAGATTTTGTGCTAAGTTTACATGACTGATGTGAAAAGCCATCTATCGCTAGCAGATGTAAAGATGGTTTTTGAGTTTCTTTTGTCAACGTTGCCAATTGAATATGATTTTGACCTACAGCTGCATGCGATCTCTAACTACATGCTAAAATGCCCAATCAGAATAATATTGATGATATTTTGTTTTATGGCCGATCATACTTCTTATTCCTCGCATAACTGTGCATTGAACATATTGTTGTATATATATATATAAAAATGTATTGTTAAAATATATTATAAAAAAAATATAATATATAATATTATAAAAAAAAATATAATATTGTTTTATGTAATTGCACGATCGCACCTGGCTTCATTCGCCCCATGGTGAATAAGGTTTACTCATTGTGCCTCCTCCTCTTTGCATCCCCGATCCCTCGAGGTACACTCATGTTCTTAGATTTAACTAGTTGATCCGTGAAGAGTGTTTGCAATCGGGCCAACCAGGGACTTAATAGCTTTTTAGGTGTGCAAAAATGTGGATGTATATAAACATTAAGCTTGTTGCATTTTGAGAATATATATATATATATATATATATATATATATATATATAATTGGTATTGAAGCCATCCTAGGAAGTCAAACATGTTTAATAGAGCACATATAGAAAACAGCTATTGCTCATGGTAGGTTCACTTTGATAATTGTCATAGTTGTTTCTTAGGCTTAGGTCGTCTTAGGTTACTAATTTGTAGCATCAGTTGTTTAGGTAGAATGACATATTTTTGTTGTTGTTGTTGTCTCCTTCCTCGTTGACTCCTGTCACTTCAAAGCTTGTTGCATTTTGAGAAACTTTTTAATTACTGTTGAAGTTAAACGTGTTTAATAGAGCACATATTTCTTTGGTAATGAGGACACCGCTGCAACTGAAGTTATCGAAGCAAGTGTTGGTGAGGATACCCCATGTGTTTGGTGATGGATCTGTGGGTGCAGCTTGGCTAGTTTTGTTAATGTACAACATAAGCAACATAAGCTCCTGGATGGAGTAGAGCTACTGTTATGTATATTTCCAAAGAATGCTGCAAAATGTAAGTATACACTACATTTATATGGAACAAACTAGAGATTTTCTAGTTTTGCACTTTTAAGATGTGAACAGAATAGGCAATCTTTTTACCCAGGCAGTAGGACGGACTAGCAGGAGAAAGAAGAGTATGAGCTGAGCTACTGGTATGAGCTGACATCATCATCATCGTCATCGTCATCTCATCGTCATCGTCATCGTCATCATCATCATCATCATTATTATTATCAAAAAATTAATTTTACAAGTCAATCTCATTATTGTTGTTAATGAATCATGCTTTTAAAATACTGGTCGGACTAATACTTGTGATATATTGTATTTTGTTAAACCTCTTAATATAGGTGTAGGTTAGGAGAGTCCTAATTGAGAAGGGGTATTCATGTAAAACATACATAGCTAACCCTTATTAAAGAGGTAAAGAGGTCGGTTAGTTGAGAGGTTACTTCTTAGAGTAAGAGTCTTATTAGGAGTTGGTTAGAAGTAGGAGTCATATTAGGAGTTGAAGTTTAGAAGCCCTATAAATAGTCATGTATTTATCCTCTTTTGATAAGAAATATATGAATCTTTTTAGCAATCTTTGAACAACAACTTGGAGAAACGAACCCCTATAAAGTTCTAAGGAGACCGATCCCTTAAAGAGATCAACCCTAAGCTTAGAATCTGCAAGGGTTCTACCACTTGGTATCAGAGCAGCATTCTTGGCATCTCGCTGCCCTGCCATAGTCATCCATCAGCCATCCACAACTGCCCAAAGCAATTCCCATAATTGCTTAAAAGATCGTTGTCGAATTTTGCCGTCATCTCTACTACTACGGATCATTCTTTGATCGCCCCATGAATTGCAACAGGTTCTGGTTTTCTACCTTACTGTAATTTAATTATCCTTATTCAAAAATCTAGCCATCCATTAGCCCTCCACAGCCACCCAAAGAAATTCCCACAATTGTTTAAAAAATTATCGTCGAATTCTACCGTCATCTCCACCACCGCGGATCATCCTTTGATCTCCCCGTGAATTGCAACAGGTTTTAGTTTCCTACCTTACTGCTGCTGCAATTTATTTATCCTTATTTAAAAATAAAAAAAAATTGTTTCTTTATTGCTGCATAAACTTTTCATTGTAAAGTTTTTATCTCTACTACGAAAGATGCACTGCAGAATTCCAACTGCATAGCACAGTCTGTTTGATCTTGCTATTGTATTTTTTCTGTCCAAATCTCTACGAAATTTTTACGACAATTTTAACACTTTATAACAACATATTTCCCTTTGGTTTCGTCAAAAAATTCTCAATATAAACCATTGACCTTTTATGTCCAAACTGCTACACTTTAGATGTAAAAATCTGCTATTTTCCATGATCCTTAATTTTCCTGAACCTTCGACCACCCCATGCCATTAACCCATCAACAAAAAAAAGACATGGACATCTCTGATATATAGGGCATATGCTATGGCTTCTTAAGATCCAATTAATGCCAAATTTAAAGCATTGAAATATCAAATTGAATCGCGCTTGGAGGACAAATTGTGCGCTTTGTTTATAGAATTCAGAATTGGACAACTGTCGAGTCCAACCAAATTTTAGCAAGGAGAGAGTTCAGGGAGACCTCCAGAGAAGGAGGGATAGCCCTCGGACATGCTTCAGCCACGCATGAGGGTGGACTTCCTGTGATGGGAAGAAGGAGACCTGGCGGGGTGAGTTTCGCGTGCCGAACATTACTTTCGCTACTACCGAATGTCGGATGATGCTATGGTGGAAATTGTTGTCATCCACCTTGAAGGAGATGCTATTCAATGGTACAATTGGCTAGAATACAATCATGGAGCTCCGACGTGGAATCAATTTAAGAACGCACTGTTAAATCGTTTCAGACTTATGGAGTATGAAAATATCGATGGCCAACTCGGAAAGATTCGACAAACCTTTACGATTCAAGAGTACCAAACCAGGTTTGAGAAGCTATCCTACCTTGCTCATGATTGGACTGACCGTCAATTGTTAGGAATATTCATCGAAGGACTTAAGCCAGAGATAAAAGGGGAGGTTAAGGTGCGGTAGTCCCGTACCGTGACAGTTGCAATTTCTTTCGCTTGAATACAAGAAGAACGACTCAATCAAGATGCTCGAAGGATGAGAACCTCTCCTAGGCCCATGACATATAAACCTCCTTCTGCTCCCAATCGTCCTTAGCTACCAAAAAATTAACAAGAAAAAAACTACATGACCGATCAGCAAAGGGTCTTTTTTGGCATTACGATGAGCCGTGGAACGTCGATCATCGCTACAAAAGGGGCCACCTCCTACTGATTGAACCTCTTGACGACATGGAGGAGGAGGTCCAAGAGCATGAGGAAGAGGTCACGGATGAAGAATAGTAGCCAGTTGATATTACGATGCATGCCCTTGTCGGCTACGCAAACCCGCAAACGATGAAAGTGGGAGGACTTCTGAAGCAACAACCCATCACCATTCTTATTGACATTGGGAGCACTAATAATTTTATGAACAACAAGGTTGCTATTCGGATGGCCTTACATATCGAAAATTATAGCAGGTTTGACGTTAAGGTCACCGACGGATGAATTTTGAAGTGTGATCATAGATGCCCGTGGGTGAAACTATTGCTGCAGGATCAAGAGATAATTGCAGATTTCTTCCTCCTCCCTCTTGATGATTATAAGGCCATGCTCGGCATCGAATGACTAACAACATTAGGCAAACCTCCAGCAAATACTCGGCCATATCGGTATCCACATCTCCAAACAGATGAAATAGAAAGGATTGTAAAAGAGATGCTTGAAACAGGAGTTATTTAGCCAAGTTACAGCCCCTACACTTCACTGGTGCTCCTTGTACGAAAGAAGGACGAGACATGACGAATGTGCGTTGATTACCGAGCTCTCAATGACAAAATCGTCAAGGACAAATACCCTATTCCAGTAGTAGATGAATTGCTTGATGAATTAAAGGGAGCACGAGTCTTCACAAAGCTGGACCTTCGATCCGGGTATCATCAAATATGAGTGTGTGAAGAAGACATATAGAAAACCACTTTTCGAACACGCAACAACCACTACGAATTTTTGGTGATGCCCTTTGGTCTCACCAATGCTCCCTCCACCTTCCAGAGCCTTATGAATGATATTTTCTAGAATTATCTTCGTAAGTTTGTGCTAGTTTTCTTCGATGACATCCTTATTTATAGCCCTTCTCTTGAAAGTCATTTTCAGCACTTATGACTTGTTTTGACGATTCTGCGAGAACATGTTCTTTTTGTTAAAAAATCGAAGTGTAGCTTTCTTCAACAGAATGTGGAATATCTTGGGCATATCATATTAGAGGAAGGTGTGGTGGTAGACCCCTCCAAAATTGAAGCAATGCAGAACTAGCCGACCCCAAGGAACATAAAATTGCTACGTGTCTTTCTCGGTTTAACAGGCTACTACTGTAAGTTCGTGAAAAACTATGGAAAGATCAGTGCACCCCTTACTTCCTTACTGAAAAAATATGCTTTCCAATGGTCGGACAAAGCCACCACCACATTCGACGAACTTAAATCCGTAATGACGACAACGCTTGTACTAGCGCTACCCGACTTTGGCAAGACTTTTGTTATTGAAGCTGATGCCTCCAGAGTCGGAATTGGTGCTGTACTAATGCAAGATGACCATCCCCTCGCTTATACCAGTAAGACATTATCTCATTTCCATCTCAAGATGACTATTTACGACAAGGAGATGCTCGCGATTGTGCATGCGGTGGCCAAATGAAGACTGTACTTGATCGGGCGATGCTTTCAAATCAAGATCGACCATAAAAGCCTAAAATATTTCTTGGAGCAGAAGATATCTTCGCCCGAGCAGCAGAAATTGGTAATAGAGCTTCTTGGATATAATTATGAAATAACTTACAAAAAGGGAAAAGAAAATGTTATTGCAGATGCGCTTTCGCGGTTAACCGAGTAAGCTAAATTTTCGATCATTTTACTTCCGATCAACGACTTCCTTAAGGATATTATGAGGGAATGACAGGAAGATCAGGAGACCAGTAAGATCATAAAAAAATTAGAGGAAACACCAAGCACCGTGGCTCATTACAGTTGAGACTCAAAAGAATTACGCTATAAGGGACGCATTGTGCTTGTGCCAAATTCTACTTGCATAAAGACCATCCTTCAAGAGATGCATTACACACCTGCAGTCGGGCACTTCGGGTTCCTTAGAACCTATAAAAGAATTAAGCAAAATTTTTATTGCGTAGGGATGAAAAATATTATTGCTAAATTTGTGGCACAATGTGATGTATGTCAGCGACATAAAGGCGAGACAGTGGCAAGTCTCGGAAAGCTGCAACTTTTACCTATCCCAAACTCAATATGGATTGATATATCAATGGGCTTCATCGAAGGGCTTTTCTCATCACAAGGAAAAGGTACAATTTTTGTCGTGGTGGATCGTCTTACAAAGTATGCTCACTTTTGTGTTGTTCGTAATCCCTACACTACTTCTAGTATTGCTCGAATCTTTATGGAGAATATTATAAAATTACATGGGATGCCGAGATCTATTGTCAGTGATTGTGATAGGGTCTTCACGAGCAGATTTTGGATAGAGTTATTCCAGATGCAGGGCACTAAATTGAAAATGAGTACGGCGTATCACCCACAAACCAATGACCAGACTGAAGTGGTGAATAGGTGCTTGGAGACATATACCTCAGATGCTTCACTAGTGACCGACCAAAAGAGTGGACAAAGTGGCTTCCCTAGGCCGAGTGGTGGTATAATACAACTTATCATTCATCCACAAAATGTACTCCCTATGAGGCTATGTATGGCTGACCTCCCCTTGTGATCCCAAAATATGTGTTGGGCACCTCTAAAGTAGAACAAGTAGACAGGGAACTATAGGACAGAGACAAAATGCTGAAGTTGCTAAAAGATAATCTCACTACAGCTCAAGTAAGGATAAAACAACAATATGATCAACACAAAGGCGAAAGAAAATTTTGAGTAGGAGATTTGATCTTCCTACGGCTCCAGTCATACAAGCAAACATCAATTCAGACCATAGCATCTATGAAGCTTTCACCTTGGTTCTATGGACCCTACCAAATTTTAGAGTGCATTGGAGCGGTAGCATACAGATTGGACTTACCCGCCAGCTCCCGAATCCATCCAGTCTTCCATGTGTCGTGTTTAAAGCTCAAGCTGGGACAAAACAAGACAGCCCAAAACCATATATCAAATATGACTATCCAAGGAGAACTCCAAACCTAACTGAGTGTCATTATTGATCGACGGATCGTGACTCGACAACAATAACCCACTACTGAAGTGCTAATACAGTGGGCAAACCTACTAGCAGAAGATGCCACTCGGGAGAACTATAACGACTTGAAGATCAAATTCTTAAAATTTATAGATCGTCAGCCTTGAGGACAAGGCTGATTTGAAGAGAGCGGGTCTGTTAGGACTACCTAAGAGAGTCCTAATTGAGAGGGGCATTCATGTAAAACCTATCTAGCCGACCCATATTAAAGAGGTAAAGAGGTCGACTAGGGTTAGGGTTAGTTGGGAGGTTGCTTCTTAGAGTAGGAGTTTTATTAGGAGTTGGTTGAAGTAGAAGTCTTGAGTAGGAGTCCTATTAGAAGTTGGAGTTTATAAGCCTTATAAATAATCATGTATTCATCCTCTTTTGATAAGAAATAGATTAATCTTTTTAGCAACCTTTGAGCAGTAACTTGGAGGAAGGAACCTTTATAGAGTTTCAAGAAAACCAATCCCCTAAAAAGATCAACCCCAAGTTTAAAATCCACAAGGGTTAGGTTCTATCATAGGCCTGCATACCGAGGTGTTATCTAACCATTCGATAGAGAAGTCTATATTGTGTTATGTAACCGGATGCCATCATCTGGATAAATGCAGCTGAATCAACCTTAATAGTGAGTGAGTGAGTGAGAGTGTGGTGGCAGTACATGCTAGCCTTCATCTTCCATTTGATCATCACATGTTTGTTTGTGCAGAATCTTCCTACTTACTTTTGCATGTTATGTTACTTTGAGAGAGGCCTATCGCTCATTTACTTATGATCGTTGTGTACTGTGCATCTCATACAAGCAAACTCCATCCATGTTACATGTTTCTCTAGTTACATGTTACCCCACACGCACGCCTTGATAGCTTGGAGAAGCCTCCCATCAGATGGCTGTGTCAACATGTCTTGTGTATTGAGGGCTGCAGGTTTTCTAAGCATTGATTCACTCACTACTTGTGGACTTTTTTTAGAATGTGGGCAGATAGATAGATAGTCAAATTTAACAAAACTAGCCAAAAGGTACATCGATTAATCACGATCATGCTGCTTAGGGGGAGCTGCTTATGCTCGATCATGGTCAAGCGAGACATTGTTGTGCTTTGCTTTCTGGTGGAGTAGGATGAGATTGCTTCTGTACTTGGGGATATTCTTCTTCTCATTTCGATTCCTAAAAATCAAATCCGTTCCAAATTCTCATGCCCCCTCTCCTCTATATGACATGACATGACATGATTGGAGGTGGCGGAGGAGTTTGCTATATAACTGCGGTGAGGCCGGCCATATCGCTAAAGATTGCTACCAGGGCGGTGAAGGCGGATCGGTATCCTGCTACAACTGTGGCGACATG
>LVTN01001151.1:48129-60881 GCA_001649415.1 Musa itinerans
GGGGGGGTGGGGGAGCCGGGGGGCGGGCAAACTACGATAGGGAATGATGCCCTGCCAAGAAGTAATGGTCAAATCTGTTTGGAGCTCAGCCTTAAATTTTCTTTTCACCCACCACCTAATATGATTTTTCGGTCATGGGATTTTTAGGTGTCTCCCATATGATCGATCGATCCTCTTTGGAGGGGCACATGGGTCTGTTTTGTTGAATTCGGTCTCTGTTGATTTTGATGATGGGTTGTTGCCCCTACTTTAGGAGTTCTATAAACAAAAAAAAGTTCATTTCATTTCATTTCAGATATATGCATGCTATGTGTTTTTTTGTGTAATTGCTCGACACATTTTTTTATCATGCCATCACATGATTCAGCTGAACCGAAATTTCAATTTGTGAATGATCCAACTGTTGTTGCAGGATCCCCCCTTTTAGACACAAAATATTAAGGATCACTCTGTCTACCATCAAGCACTTGAGATGGAATGAGTAGAATATCACAAATTAATAGACATATATAGGTGCCTCTTAATTTGTTCCTTGTTTAATTGGTGAGACTTTTTTGTATTTACACAGTATGTTTGTTTTCAGCTATTATTATTGTTTTGCACAATAATTTCTGATAAGAGGGAGGTGAGGTGCCCCCTCTCATCGTACTAGTATCGTGGACATAACTTGCCAACGAGTAGTATTTGTTTCACGCTAGAAATATAATTTGTGGCTAGTATGTATTGTTTTTTGTTTAATTGCTTTCATTGTTTGGTAAGACTTTGTATTTACAGTGTGGTATTAAAACATTGAATCGTGTCTAATGTCATCAAACAAATCTAAAATTTGCTAGAATAACACCAGCTTAGAATCTCAAAGAACTATGTTAATTGCAGGCATTTACTTTGGAGTTAATATCCAATTTTCTGTCTAGAAAAATATTGCTTTGGGGTTATTTTTACTTGATCAATCTGTGTTTTACACCAGTGATTAGTGATTAATTGATTATCTTATACCTACCTGTCTTTGTGTGTGTGTGTTTGTGTGTGTACAGCCACATTTTGGTCACTGCTGATCCTTTTAACTTGGGTTAGGTAAAACGACAACTATCCTCGATTGTTCTGACAAAAGATCCTTAGCTCTTTTACTACCACAGCAAAATTGAGAAAATAAAACCAATACCAGCCAGAAACAACAACAACAACATTTATTATTATTATTATTATTATAAAAGAACTTGTATTAAAAATTAATACATGACACATATTTTGAATCTTGAAAGGACCTTAATAAACATTTAAAAAATTTATTTAGTATATTTCTTAAAAGGTACCCCTTTTTTATTTAATTTTTTTAAATAATATTTTTAATTTAAAAATACCTAAAATATCTCTCAATAATTTTTTTTATCAAATTTTTTATATTTATTTTTTAATCAAATTTTACTGTTACATTGCTTTCGTTTGGTTCGTTTACAATGTTTTATTTATGCATTGACAAACACTATAGGTGTTATTGAAGACCACCATAAATGACTTTAGTCTCTTTTGTTGTCATTATTATAGATCATTACAATATCATCTTTTTAGATTTGCAGTAAGTTTGATTGAGATTAGAAGTCTCTAAACATCATTTATAGTATTTTTAAGTAGGCTTTATAATATTTTTGTTGCAGTGATCCAAAAACTATAATAGACCAAAAATATTGTAACAAACTAAAACATTGTAATAATAGGTGAATTTTTTTTTTGAGAAATAATTTGAATATTTTTTAATTAGGGATATCGTTTGAAAAAAAACAAAATAAGAGATACCTAAAAAAAAAGGCCCTTAGTTAATCTCCAACCAATTTAGATAAACTGATTTAATAAGAATCTTCACCACCTCCAACCAATTTAGATCTATGCCGCACATCCTCTACTATAGCTAACTCGAGAACCTCAAGAACAACGAGTTCATTACATGCATAGTCCTCGTCCGCACCCTACAGAAATGTTGGACCCAACATCATTTCAAATCGAACAACCAACAACACCCTCTTTATGTCATAACCAACGCCTGTCTACGTTGAGCTTAAACCACCTCATCTGTAGCCTTTTGCCAGACCATAACGATCTGGTTTAAGTCAATCGAAGTGCTTCTAAGAGGAATCTAGACAGAGTTTGCAGAGACAAAAGTCACCACCTTACCTAAAATCGAGTAAGGAGTTATTTTTTTTTCTACCAATAATCTCATATGATATAATAACTTAATAGTGTCAAATCGGGTAAGGTGTTATTTAAAAGGCTTCGTTACGAGCCTTTTAAATCAACTACAAACCGTATGATATAATAACTTATAGTGTCAAATAAACATATTCATTAATTGACATTCATCGACATTCATATTCTCATAAATGCATTAATTGACATTCATATTCTCAATTCATAAATTTAGATCATTCACCGAGAAATTCGCTATGGCTAATCAAAAGACACATAATATTTCATTTTAACAAAATAAAACTCAAACTAAAATAAAATAAGCTCATACTTTTTAATATGCCCAACATGACTGAATAACCTTTATTCTTTAAAATGGGTTAAAATTTGTCATTCTTTCAAGACGGAACTTTCTCTTCATGATTTGAACTGATTTGAATTATGTTGACTATTTTAGGCTCTTCTTGCAGAACCTTGACCGACTCTTAACTAGTTTGCTCCTTCCAAATGCCTCACAATAAACAAGTTAAGGCTGCTTTCATCTTTTTAACTTTAGCTTTTATTATTAGTCCTCCATGAATAATTAAAGGGTCTTTGACAAAATTACGATCAACTTACTGGTTTATATCATTCTCTCTTTCCTCGTAAGGATTCGTCCTCGAATCAACATCTTCTTCACCTATATCAAACAAAGATAAGTCAGAAAGATTAAAGGTTACATTAATAATTTTGCATCAAGTTTAGAAATTAGAGCATCGACAACCACATTTTCCTTACCTTGTTTATACTTGATGATGTATGGAAAGGATTCAATAAACTCCACCCATTTTGTATGCCTGCAACTTAACTTTCTCTATCCTTTGAGATATTTCAAGGACTCATGATTGGTGTGTATAATGAATTCCTTATATCAAAGATAGTACTATTATGTCTCTAACACTCTTACCAAAGCATAAATTCCTTATCATTTGTTGGGTAGTTAAGGCTTGCTCCACTTAGCTTCTCACTAAAGAACACAATGGGTCTACCTTCTTACATTAAGACTTATCCAATACCTATTCCACTCGCATTATACTTAATCTCAAAAGTTTTAGCAAAGTTAGGTAAAGCAAATAAAGGTGTTGTACTGAGTTTGTCTTTAAGTAAATTAAAAGCATAATCTTGTTCATTATCCCACCCAAAATCCTACATTCTTTTTTATGCATTCAGTTAATAGTACAGTAATTGTAGAAAAATCTTTTAATGAATCTTCTATAAAAGCTAGTAAGACCATGAAAACTTCTAACATCATCTTTTAATGAATCTTCTATAAAAGCTAGTAAGACCATGAAAACTTCTAACATCATTAACAGTAGTGGGTTTTGGCCACTCCTTAATTACTTTCACTTTTTCTTGATTAAGATGTATTCCTTTATCATTAACAACGTATCAAGGAAAAATAATTTTATTAGTGCAAAAAATATATTTTTTTAGATTACTATATAACTTTTATTTTCTAAGCATATCAAAAACAACTTTTAAATGTGTTACATGCTCATCTAAACTTTTGAAACTTTTCAATAAACCACTAGAAATATACACACAAGTATATCATCAAAATAAACCACTAGAAACTTTTCAATATTAGCATGCAAAACATGATTCATCAATCTCATGAAAGTGCTAAGTGCGTTAGTTAAGCCAAAAGATATCATCAACCATTCATATAAACCATGTTTAGTTTTGAAAACAGTTTTCCATTCATCACCCTCAGACATTTTTATTTGATGATATCTAGATTTCAAATCAATTTTTGAAAACACACAAGAACCATGCAATTCATCCAATATATCATCTAGCCTAGGAATAAGATGTCTAAACTTCACCATGATTTTGTTGATGGCTTTGCAATTAATAGATATTCTCCAAGATCGATCCTTTTTAGGCACCAACAAAACAAGAACTACACATGGACTCATGCTTTCTCGTACATACCCCATTTCCATAAGCTCACTTTCTTTTGGATTTTCCTTGGTCTCTTCAGGGTGGCATCTATATGCTGACTTATTTGGTATGCTTGCACCCGGAATGAAATCAATTTGATGCTCAATTCCTCTAATTGGTGGTAAACCATTAGGGACTTCTTTGGAAAAGAGATCCTCATTTTCCTATATAAGATCAACAATAACACTAAACAAACTCTTGTCAATTTCGTTAGAAGCAATTAAAATATCCTTGTACAAGGGCTGCCTCATGATTAAGGCTTTCTTCATATCATTCATTTTGGCATAAATACTAATTTTTCTTTCACTCAAGCCTTCCTAGTTTTCTCTCCCCTTATATGTTTCCCAACACTCATTTTTACCACTTAACTCACTTTTTTTTTTCTTGCTCCCTCCCCAAAGTTTTGGTTAATGAAAACTCAAGCTCCTCATATTATTGTTTTATGTGCATTTGGTCTTCAAAAATTATCTTTGGAGGTAAAAGTCCACGTTGATATTTCTGTCCATCCTTGATAAAAAAATAACAGCTCTTGAATCCATCATGTATTACCCTTTGATTATATTGCCATGGTCTCCCCAACATGTGACCAGCATACATAGGTACCATATCATACGAAACTTCATCCTTATATCTACCAATTGAAAAAGAAACTAACATTTGCTGGTTTACCTTTACTACACCACTATCATTCAATCAATGTAACTTGTAAAATTTTGGATGTTTGATAGTAGGTAATTTTAGTTTCTCCACGAGCAAGATACTTGCTACATTTGTACAACTTCCACTATTAACAATCACATTATACAACTTGTTAGTGATCAAACAATGAGCATGAAATAGATTTTTATGTTGTTCACCATGTTCATCATTTTTATTTTGCAAACTAAGTGTGTGTTGAACAACTAAATTTTCATCTTCAGCATACTCTACATCACTAGCATCCTCTACGGATGGAATGTGATGTCATCCTCGCTCTTACTTTCAAGTTCCATAATCCCATCCCTCGTGATCATAACTCTCTTATTAGGATATTCACATGCCATATGTCCATGCCGCACTTAAAACACTTAATGCCTTTAGTTTGATTAGGTTGATTCTTACCTTTACCCTTGTCTAATTCATTTCTGCCTTTAGTTTCATCAATTTTAGGCTTAAGAATGAGTTTATCATCCTTTTAACTCTAATTCGATTTCTAAGAAGAAGAACTCGAATAATGTTTTGAATCATACCTTGTGTTTTTTTCTTTTGAGTTACCTCTCAATTTTCATGGCCACATTCACCATGTCCTCAATCTTCACATAATGTTGTAACTCCACAAGATCAGCAATGTTCTTGTTTAATACACTCAGGAATCGAGCCATGGTGGCCTCACGGTCTTCCTCCACATTAGCTCTTATCATGGCTATCTCCATCTCCTTGTGATATTCCTCAACACTCATGGAACCTTGTATTAAAGTTTGCAGTCATTGATGCAAATCCTTATAGTAATAGCTAGGGAGAAATCTCCTCATGATTTGTTTCATCTCCGACTAAGTCTCCACGGGCCTTTCACCATTTCTACGCTTGTCTTTACACAATTGATCTCACTAAACAATAGCATGATCACAAAATTCAATAGTGGCTAATTTAACCTTTTTCTCTTCGGAGTAATTATGACATTCAAAGATCAACTCTACTTTTCGTTCCCACTCCAATAGGCATCTGGATTATTCTTCCCTTGAAAAGGAGGAAATTTTATTTTGATGTTGACTATATTTCTGTCCACACCATCAAAACATCCTCTCCTAATTTGTCTTATAGGATTAACATCTTGACTAATTAGAGTAACTTGGTTAATATCCTTGTGACCTCCACCATCATATTCATCATTGACAAAGGCTGGTTATCTCCCACGTCGTGGTTCACTATGCAATCTACTAATTGCATCAGCATGCCTTTTTAGATTATCTCTTACATCTGCTAGTCATAGGTGCCCTGCAAGCCAATCACGTGAGTGATGACACGCAGTATTTTTGTTTATTATTATTATTTGATATTTTATCACTTTATATTGCATGTTGCATAAATATATTGTGATGTTCATGGATCTGTGCAATAAGAATCGGATCGTGATGAGATCACGATAATAAGATTGATTCGCCTTTAAACATATATCCTAAATAATCTCGGTCATAGGTTACTTGAGAGGGACATCGAGATAACCGGATAGATTGGTGTGCAGTATACCCGTTTATATGATGGATGCAACTGGTTGTTAGGAACAAGTCGGCATTAAGTTGGGGGGGGGGGGAATTAGTGCAGCGGTAAAATTGTTGGTTTCAGAAAATTCATTTCGATTAAAACCAATTTCGGAAAGATAGCTTGAAATTGAAAGCATACGGAAGCGTGTAGTGGATATAATGCAAATAAGAGTAAAGAAGGGCAGTTTGTAGTTAATGTAAATTGCAAGAAGTAAATGCAAACCGAGTTATAGTGGTTCGATCGTCGTGACCTACATCCACTCCACTGATTCCTCTTCCGTCGAGGCCACCGGCATCCACTATTGGTCTTCCTTCAATAGGCAAAGACCAACCACCTTTTACACCCCTCTTCTCCTTTTCACAGGTTTAGGAGACAACCTTTACAAGCTCTCACTCCTCCTAAATAGAATTCTAAACTTAGAGTAGAGGAGAGGATTTCTCAAGTGATTGCAACAACGTTTTCTCACTTTAAAACTCTCTATACTTGTGTGTGTTAACCAGGGATGAGAGGGGTATTTATAGGCTTCAAGTTGATTCAAACTTGGAGCCTAAAAATGTCTCATCCCGGGTTTCCTAGGTACGGACGGTACCACCACCTGTGCTGGGCGGTACCACCGCCAGTGTCAGTTTGACACTGACACTACACTAGGCGGTACCACCGCCTAACACCCTGTACTGGGTAGTACCATCGCCCAGACTGGCGGTACCACCGCCTGACATAGTCTCGAAGACTGTGCCATGACGGTGCCACCTCTTGGGTCATTGTTGGGCATTTCACTTGGCCCAACACAGTCCATACATGAGCCAAACTGGCCCCTAATTGGGTTGGCCCAATTCCAATCTCAATTATGTATTAACTATGAATTCTAAGACATTTACTAAGCTAAACAAGTCCATAAGTTTTTGGCAAGCATCTTGTGTCACTCAAAACACAGTTAAAATCATAAACACTTATCAATTGGTTTCATCATCAAAATCCGAGATTCAACACTGGTCTCATAGTTGCTCGTGTGGGGACACTAGGGATACAATGCAGGTGCTCATTGGAGAATAAATTCACTGATTGATTTGCTCATGGAATGTTGGATGGTTGATGATGCTTTATTATCAAACAGCGATTCCATTGTCCCAAAGGTGTATCTGGTCCTTAGACTTGAGACACCAAGAATGTCCTGTATGAGTACTCCACTCTTTGATATTAGACTTATAAGTCTAAAGGTTCCAGATCTAGCACAGTCGGTCATTGAGAGTGGTAGTCAACTTTATGAGGGCTATTAAGTGTCGAAAGAGGATTATCCGCTCTCCGTGTCATAAGAGGAATATCTCATGTATTCTTGCTTAGAAAAATCCCTAGCTAGGGTCATTCGGATTGAGAGAGGGAGTTCTCCGGGAGAATCCGATTAGAGCGAGACTTGAGTAAAAACTATCTGGGCCTGACAGTACCATGCCCGGTATACGGTCTCTAAGGTATTTGATGGATGAGGGACTATAGATACACGATAACTGAGGACAGTTATGTCTAAAAGATTGGATTCTCCTATATCGTTTAGGGACTGTGATGTAGTGGCATAGTACATCCGTAGTCGATGAGTCGAGTGAATTATTATGGAGATAATAATTCACTAAACCAGAAGGAGTTTTGATAGGTATGACTCATGGTCAGCTCGATATTGGGCCTAGAGGGTCACACACATATGGTATGCATTGCGCCGAGTAGAGGTTCGGATATGAGATATCTACCGAACCCCATATCTTATTGGATATCCAATAAGCCCCTGAATTATTGGATCCTATGGATGATATCCAATAAGAGCCATTGAGAGATTATTGGATAGAGATCCACTAATCTAAGAGGCTTGGGTAGTTGGATGGAGATCCAATACCCAATAGGATAGGATCCATTATGGTTAAGTTGATAGGGGGCCTCTATAAATAGGAGGGAACCAAACACCCATAGGCTAGAGGTTCTTTTTGGCCGCCTCCTCTTATTCTCCTCTCTCCCTATCCTTCTCATACTACAACCCCTATTTGGGGCGTGTGGATAGTAAGAAGGCGGTAGCCCCTTCTTGATTGCGTGGTGTGCGCGAGGAAGAATTTTGGGCAACGATTTAAGGAGCATCTTCATATCCCCTATCGTGTGGATCACCGCTAGAGAGGAGGACAGTTGACCTCCTTTATCCTCTCCCACAGAACTGTAGGTTTTTAGGGATATACGATCTCCCTAGGTAATTCTCTTACACGTAATTTTTCGATTTTGCAGGTTTTTGCACACCAACTTTTGCACGACAATGAAACCTTCTTTTTTGTGAGAATTATGAGATTTTATTTTTTAGTTCTTTTGCTGCGCATGTGATGTCGCCATAGATTTCCCAACAGTAGTATCAAAGTCAGGTAGTTCATGCGAAAAATTGGTTTTGAACTACGTGTGTTGTGTTTTGGAAAAATATTTGACGTCAAGATCGTTGACGCAAAGGTGAGAATGGGCAGCAACCATTGCTACCCTCACAGAGTGGCAAAAAGGACTACTTGCAGCCTTGGCGGCCACCTGTGTGGCGGCGGCCGGTGGCTTACCTGCAACAACGGCGGTGCTTGCAGGCTGGGCACCCACAGGTAGGCAAAGGTGGCGTCGGCTGGCGACGCTAGCTTGCAGGCAAGCCGCTTGTGGGCTTATTGCCTTACACACGGAAGTTGACTGTGCGTAAGGTGGCAATTGCCTGTGTGCGTAAAGCGACGACCGCAATGGGGTGCGACCGCCGCACTAGCGACCACTTACGCACATGGCAGCGCCACACTATTACTTGCTAGCCTAGGCGATAGCCACAAAGGTTGCGACCGCCGCACTTCCACTGGCGGGCAAGGGTGTGGTAATGACGGCAATGCAGTAGGGAGAAGAGAAGGTGTTGGGTTTTTGTGGGCAAATGATAGTTTTATCTCTCAAAATTTTAGAAATTTCAAATTCTATCCTTTTATCCAAATTATGAAAATACCCCCTCACAATTCAGAAAATTCCTTGTATGTCCCCAATTTCAAAAAATATTAATTAATTAAAAAATTTAATTGATTATTATTATTATTATTATTATTATTATTATTATCTAGTAGTCTTACATGATGAAGATGTGTATATGTAATGTATGATATATGGACGAATGATCATGGACCGTGTGATGTGATTATTATTGGGGCTTGCGAGCTTTCATTTTATTTCTCATTTATTGTCAGGCTTATATGCCTATGATTAAGTTGTAATCATATGAGGAGACGCAACGGGAGCGTGGAAGCGATAGTAGGACCTATGAGGCCGAGACGGACGATCGCGATGCATGGAGATGCGTCGAGATGTCGACGAAACCGACGAGGATAAGATGGACGATCATAGGGTATGGAGATGCACCGCAGCACAAATAGATCTTGATGTGAGTGATTAGGCCCACTAGCTCGGGCCTGATCACATTAGACTATGATCCATGATCATCTAGTGTGATTGTTCATGTGATGTATGATTGCTTGTACACCTACTATATATATATATATATTTGCATGCGATGTAGATATATATTAAATATGTATGTGTGTGACATGTCATATTAGGAGACCAAATCAAAATCCCCTCTCTCGACAATATTAAGTCGGTAAACGTGAGACAATTAGATTGACTCACGTGACCTTCCATCGTTATAAGGAGGGATTGATTCCCGACGTAGGTTGAGTTGGTCGAGTCCCTCGAGGCTCACCTATATCGTGATTCGCTATCTTGCCTACGACATAGAGATGTCACCGGTGACTTAAGGACATGGTATGCTTGGTCGAGTCCCTCAAGAGTATATCATCGAATCAAACTCATCTTATAACGATGGTGTTGACTTAACTGAACATCATGGTTGGTCGAGTCCCTCGAGACCATGGTGGTTCAGAGGCCGAACAAGACGAGAATCATAAGGAGTTGTGATCGACAATAGTTGCCTACCTTTTGAGCTTAATATGATTGGTCGAGTCACTCGAGGTTACACTAAGACACTAATTGGATCCCGATCCCCACTAGAAGTCTACCGAAGACTTCCGTTTCACGTGCTGAGGATGTCGCATGACTCGCTAGAAAAATAGTGGGAGTAGATTAAGATAGAAGTCTATATCTTATTTATTTTTCTACGAAATCTGCATGTTATTTATTTCTGCTGTATTTTTATTTTTAAAAAATATCACTTTCAAATCCCTTATGTGGCATACTTGATGTCAACTGCCTCACTAGTTCGAATTATACAGAATGGCTCCGTAACCTAAGAATTATTCTCACGACGGAGAAAATCACGTACGTCCTTAATACAATAATACATACGCCCGAGGAAGAGGCAAGCGAGGATGAGATCACTCGTTACGTGAAGTACATAGATGACTCCACTCTTGCTCAGTGTTACATGTTGGGCTTCATGACTCCTGAGTTACAAAGACAACATGAAAAGATGGATGCTAGATCCATCCTCCTACATGTCCACAAACTGTTTGAGAAACATAGAAGGACTCAACGATATGAGATATTCAAAAACCTCTTCTGCGCTAAGATGACTAAGGGGTCACCGATTCAAAACCATATCCGAAAGATGATTGAGTGGATAGAGAAACTCACAAGTCTAGGAATGGTTCTAGAGGATAATCTGTGTGTGGATCTTGGGCTTCAATCCCTACCAGATTCCTTTTCACAGTTCATAATGAATTTTAATATGAACAAGCTTAAGGTGATTCTCTTTGAGCTCCTCAATATATTAAGGGAAGCAGAGAGCACTATCAAGAAAGAGAAGCCAGTTCTCTCTATTGGAGAGACAAAAAAGAATAGGAAAGCAGAAAAGTCCTTTAAGAAGAGCAAGGGCAAGGGCAGACCGGGTAAAGCAAAGGTTGCTAAAAAGGACCCGACAAAGGACAAAGGCCAATGCTTCCACTATGGTAAAGATAGGCACTGAAAGAGGAATTGCAAAGAGTACCTTGCAAAGAGGGAAAAACATAAGCTTTGAGAAGGTACATTCTGTTGAATCTCGGATTTTGATGATGAAACCAATTGATGTGTCTATGATTTAATCTGTGTTTTGAGTGACACAGGATGCTTCGATCAGGATGAGACAATTAAAGCAGGAAAAATCATGTTGTGCCGGAGGAAAACATGTTAGAAGATTGGACGTCGAGCCGGAGGATCGATCGACGTATCGATAGAAGGCTTCGGGCCATGGATTCGGGCATCGGGCCAAGAAGAGCGAATATTGCGCCAAGGATATCGGAGTTGCGGAGTCAACTGGTCGATTGAGCAATCGGCCGCAAGAGAGGATGATGCGCTGAAGAATCGGACGATGCGCTAAAGAATCGGACGATGCGCCGAAAAATCGGATGAAGCGTCGAGGGACCATTGACATGCCGGACAACATGATTAATGCTTAGTATTAATTGTCTAGATCAAAGTGTGTTTTTACATGTGTAGGATTAACTACGATAGCAAGACATAAAGCAAAATGAAGTGCCAGAGTCAAGGATGCGATTTCGTTGGGAGTTCGAGAGTTCGCCGTAAGTCCAGACGTTCGTCGGAAGCTCTGCCGAGAAGTCCAAGAGCTTGCCAAAGAAGCTCGTCGGAACTTGCCAAGAAGATCGTCATAAAGTCCAGGAGCTTGCCGGGAGTCCGCCGGAACATTGTTGGGAGTTCATCGGAAGATCGTCGAAAGAAGCAATTGACGTACTGAAACTAGAATGCTTAGAATATGTCTTAGGAATCATAGTTAGCACATAATTGGAGTTGGGATTGGAAGGTAATCCCATCAACTCTGTTAGGGGCCAATTGGGCCCGAAGTTGGGCTGGTTTGGGCCGGATTCAAGGCCTAACCAGAATGTTGAAACCCTGGCCGGCGGTGGCACCGCTTGGGAGACTCGGTCTCCTAGGCGGTCTGGGCAGTGGTACCGCCGGCAGCAAATGCTACCAGCGGTGGTATCGCCCCTGTCAGGCAGTGGTACTACCCAGTGCAGTGTCAGTGTCAGTGACTAACACTAGCGATGGTATCGCCCAACGTAGGCGGTGGTACCGCCCGTGCTCGGGAAACCCAAGATGAGATGTTTTCAGGCTCCAAGTTTGAATCAACTTGAAGCCTATAAATACCCCTCTCATCCCTAGTTAAAGAATACAAGCACAGAGAGTTTTAAAATAAGAAAATGCTGCTGCAATCTCTTGAGAAATTTCCTCCTCCACTCTAAGTTTAGAATTCTGTAAGAGGAGTGTGAGTGCTTGTAAGGGTTGTCTCCTAAACCCGGTAAAAGGAGAAGAGGGGTGTAAGAAGGAGGTTGATCTTCGCCTATTAAAGGAATATCGTTAGTGGA
>LVTN01001151.1:65260-94301 GCA_001649415.1 Musa itinerans
GAGGTAAACAACTCAAACGAAACTCCCTTAGTTTACTTTGAAATTATTTGATGTTTTTCATGAGTTATTTTTAATTTTGTTTAAAAAAATTATATAAATTTCTTTTTAAAAATTACATGTTTAATAATGTAATGAAAATACAAAAATTGGGATCATGCTAGTAATTTCGAAAATGATAATAAAAATTACATGTTTAATAAAAAAAAATAATTTTGATTAAAAATGCCTTATGAAATCATGCTATATGTGTTTAAGAAGTAATAATGTGTATCATGTTGATTTTCATATTATTTCTCGATTTTGATTAAATAAAATCATGTTTGATTTGAAGTAATGCATAATGATCATGCTTAATGAGTTTTTCTTTCGAAATGATGCATAATAATTTTTGTGATTTATGGATTATCGATTTTCACGGTAATAAAAGTGGCTTTTTCGATTTAAAAAAAGATGCATGTTTTTATTTAGCATAAATGAAAAAAGCATGCTTTTATGAAATAAATCACATGAATTGAAACAACTAAAAAGAGAAAAGCATTTTTCTTGAATTTTTTTTTCTCTATCTTATTGACTTTGATGAATTTATTTAATCATCTTTTTATGAATCTCTTAAAAATGATTTTGATTTGACGATTTGAATTTGAATGATACTTTACCTTTGTCATAATCTGAAAATGGATATAAAGGTTCATCTCTTCTTTTTGACAATGACAAAAGGGGAGCAAAACTTGCTAGAAAGCAAATTTGCTAGCTTGCACAAGTCAAGAAGAAGCAAAAATTTGCTAGCTTGCAAATTGAATAAAGAAAGAAGTATTATCTTGCCTATCTCAATAAGCAAAATATGCTAACTTGCACATCTAGCAAAATTTACAAAATTGCATATTTCAAGAAGTAGGAGTTGCTTTCTTGAACATCTCAAAACTGCTAGCTTGCATGTTCTAAAATGTTGTAAAAGTTGCTAGCTTGTATATTGTAGAAATTACTATCTTACTACCTTGCATATCTATAACTTATAGCTTGAATGTTCTAAGCATGATGTAACACGCTAAATTTTCTAGCTTACAAATTGCATGATGAAAAAACTTGATATTATGTTTTTCATGCAATGATTTGAACTTATTTCTAAACACATTAGAATTGGACTTCTCATTTTTGTTGATGATAAAGGGGGAGAAGTATGATGTTATGCATAAGTTTATGCTAACATGTTCCTTAGATTTTTGAATCCAAAAGTTTCTATCAATAAGGCATATTGATAGGGGGAGTTTGTTTAAACTCCGGGAGTTAAAGGTTAACTCCGTCGTTGATTGGTTGTCATCATCAAAAAAAGGGAGATTGTTGAATCTCGAATTTTGATGATGAAACCAATTGATATGTGTTTATGATTTAATCTGCATTTTGAGTGATGCAGGATGCGTCAATCAGGATGAGACAATTAAAGCAGGAAAAATCATGTTGTGCCGGAGGAAAACATATCAGAAGATTGGACGTCGAGCCGGTGGATCGGTCGACGTATCGATAGAAGGCTTCGGGCATCGGGCCAAGAAGAGCGAATATTGTGCCAAGGATATCGGAGTTGCGGAGTCAACTGATCGATTGGGCAATAGGCCGCAAGAGAGGACGACGATGTGCCGAAGAATCAAACGATGTGCCGAAGAATCGGACGAAGCATCGAGGGACTAATGACATGCCGAACAATATGATTAATGCTTAGTATTAATTGTCTAGATCGAAGTGTGTTTTTACATGTGCAGGATTAACTACGATAGCAAGACATAAAGCAAAATGAAGTCCTGAAGTCAAAGACACGATTTCGTTGGGAGTTCGAGAGTTCGCCGGACGTCCAGACGTTCGTCGAAAGCTCTGCCGAGAAGTCCAAGAGCTTGCCAAAGAAGCTTGTCGGAACTTGCCAAGAAGATCGTCGTGAAGTCCAGGAGCTTGTCGGGAGTCCGCCGGAACATTGCCGGGAGTTCGTCGGAAGTTCGCCAGAAGCTCGTCGGAAGAAGTAATTGACGTACCGGAACTAGAATGCTTAGAATATGTCTTAGGAATCATAGTTAGCATATAATTGGAGTTGGGATTGGGAGGTAATCCTATCAACTCTGTCAGGGGCCAATTGGGCTCGAAGTTGGGCTAGTTTGGGTCGGATTCAAGGCCCAACCAGAATGATGAAAGCCTGACTGACAGTGGCACAACCAGGGCTAGCGGTGGCACCGCTCGGGAGACTCGGTCTCCCAGGTGGTCTGGGCGGTGGTACCGCCCATACTGGGCTGTGGTACCGCCGGCAGCAAATGCTGCCAACGGTGGTATCGCCCCTGTCAAGCGGTGGTACAACCCAGACTGGGCTGTGGTACCGCCGACAACAAATGCTGCCAGCGGTGGTATCGCCCCTGTCAAGCGGTGGTACCGCTAGAGCTCGGTCTCCGAGCTCTATCAGGTGGTGGTACCACGTAGTGCAGTGTTAGTGTCAGACTAACACTGGCGGTGGTACTGCTCGTGCCCGGGAAACCCGGGATGAGATGTTTTTAGGCTCTAAGTTTGAATCAACTTGAAACCTATAAATACCCCTCTCATCCCTGGTTAAAGAATACAAGCACACAGAGTTTTAAAGTAAGAAAACGTTGTTGCAATTTCTTGAGAAATTTCCTCTTCCACTCTAAGTTTAGAATTCTGTAAGAGGAGTGTGAGTGCTTGTAAGGGTTGTCTCCTAAACCCGATAAAAGGAGAAGAGGGGTGTAAGAAGGAGGTTGATCTTCGCCTATTAAAGGAAGATCGTTAGTGGATGCCGGTGGCCTCGACGGAAGAGGAATCGACAGAGTGGATGTAGGTCACGACGACCGAACCACTATAAATTGACATGTTCTCTGGTTTGCATTTTTGTTTAGCATATTACTTTAACTGCAAACCTTCTTACTTGCTCTTTACATCCACTACGCATCTTTCATACGCTTTCAAGCTATCTTTATGAAAACGCTTTCAAGTTAAGTTTCCGAAATCGATTTTCGTCAGAAACGATTTTTATCGTACGAAGGTTTTTTGAACCGACGTAATTATTACCGCTGCACTAATTCACCCCCCCTCTTAGTGTCGACCCCATTCCTAACACATTCATGATCAGTCTCCATTTGTTATACTCTTATGATAACACATGGGTATTGGATACCGGTAGTACTTATCATATTTGTAATTCGTTGCAAGTTTTAACAAGACCTAGGAGATTGGCGAGAGATGAGAGGCGAGATGGACCTCAAGATGGGCAATGTAGCAAATGTTGCTACAGTAGTTGTTAGCGAGGTCACCCTACATTTGCTTGATAGAGCTATTATTGCATTTAATGCATGTTATTTTGTTCCTTCTATTATTAAAAATATTATTTTTATTTCATATTTGATAGTTAATGAATATAAATTAGTTTTTGAGAACAATGATTGTTCAATACAATTAGATGATGAGATCATCACGAGAGAAACATTGTATAATGATTTATTTATGCTAAACACTACATATCATGAATATAAGTGTGCCCAAAAGAAAACGAGATGAGATGAATAGTGCATACCTGTGACATTATAGGCTAGGTCACATCTACGAAGGAATGATTCAAAAGTTACTAAAGGATAGATATTACAACTTCTGAGCCTTGCCTTCGTGAAAAACTGACCAACTCTCTTTTTAATAGAACTGGAAAAAGAGCCACTGAGCTGCTGAAACTTATATGATGTATTATGTGGTTATTATGTAGTTGCTTGACATAACTAAGGAGACCAATGGATAAGAAAATTCAAGCCAAATAATTTTATTAGGTGTCTCAATAATTTTCTATAGTTGATCCAACTTTAGGCTTCCCTTCCCTTGAATAATACGTCGGCACACAAGCTCTATCATGACGCATCAAATGGACTATATATCAATAGTGATAGAATAATTATTTAATCCCAATAGAACTTCTTACGCTTGGTACCAAAAGCTCTCCACCACCGCCTAGTGTAGGATGAGGATCCAAATTTATGACACATTTCAAAATCATACATCTTTAATTTTGAAGTTCGTTCAATAGGATGTTTTTTTGTCTGTCTATATGAATCATCATCTCATGGTAACGAAGATACTTGACATCTTGCAAGGGCTAACTTATAAGAAGCTTGACCTGACTGTGCTCTCATAAATTAAGTTCCCTCTTGAATTCTATATGATATACGAGGTCATGTTTGACATATTCCATGATAGAGAAAATAATAACATGGCTACAATCGCAATGGACCACATCCTTTAGCTCCACGATCGATGAATGGTGAAATAACATGACACAATTGATCTCCCTTTTTCGTCATTCATTTTTTTCCCCCATTTAGCTAGATTTATCATCTTCAGAGCCACGATTTCTAATGTTCTCTTATCTTTGGCTACGAAGACAACCCCATAAACATATTTTTCAATCTTATTCAGTATTTCAAATTCATCAATGATTCGAATAGTATTTAGGACTTTTAAGAGATGTAATACTTAGGACATTGGTCCCTGTTTTTTTTTTATCCACCATTATTTTTGTAGCAATCAATCGATCAGTAAGAGTCCCATGAAAGAGGACACCAATAATAAAAGCATAGACGTCAATGGAACCGTAGGACAAATCAACATTGATGAAGAGGCATAAGAATCAAGCAGAAACGCACTAAAGAACCAAGAACACGCGATTGATAATAACCTAGAAATTTTAGAATAGATAACAAAATGAAACAAGTTTAAAACCCAATAGAAAATCAACAAGACATGAGCAATAAAATACCACACCCACGAAATAAGAAGAAATCGTGAAACCGAACCCACGAATTGGAAGAAACTCATTAATCTAGCAGAAATGCATGCCAAAATCTTAGAAGACATCCTCAAAATGAAAGAATAGGTGAAAACCAAAGAAAATAATAATAATAATATGCAAACAGAGAACAAGAAGTGACGAATATTAAAATCGATCAAAAGCGCAAGCATCCAAAAACAACAGCGATTGATTGCAAAAAAAAAGAAAAAAAAAAAAGAAAGGTTAAACAGGAATAGGGAACGAGACAAAATTCCAAGAAGCTGAACCCAATAACAGGACGAAACTCAATAATACAACAGAAAATCATGTTGAAACCTCAAAACACATCCTCCAAACGGAAGAACAGGTGGAAAACCAAAAGAAAAAGAACAGTTTGCAACCGAAAATAAACTGATAAAACCCTAGAATCGATCCAAAGTGCAAGGATCCAGAAACAAGAGAGATCGATGAATTCCGTAACTAGGAATAGCAAGAAAGGGAGATACATACCTGTCTCGTGAGGCCGACGCACTTGGATCATCTCACCCTTTGGAGATCGCTTCGCTTCTTTCTTTCTCTTTCTTTCGATCTCGAGAGCGACTCACCTCCTTTTGTAGCTTTGGGTCACGTGTTCCATCAAGTGGGTCCACCACGTGTGTCGATCATCGTCTGATTAAATCTTCTCACTGTTTGTGATAAGTGATCCTTTTATACGCATCTAATTAATTCCAAGCGCAGAGAGTCGTGCTAGTTGTACCCACCAAAGCTTACGTGTACAATTTTCCCGACGCCATATGTCACAGTTGATTGGAGCAAGAAACACAATAAATCGATTATACAATACAATTCATCCTTATGATTCGTGTTGGTATCCATTCAACTTAATCGTATCTGCATCAAGCAATTATGTAAGGTTTGCATCCATTAAAAGATCTAGTTTAAACCATTGCACGCTGCTTGAATGCTATTTATTCTATAAAATGTAGATTCCATTATACGTGAACTTGTTATGTTACTTCGTATCACATTGTAAGTTGTTAGGATTCTAAGTTTGTTCGTTTCCTTTTTTTTTGACCCTCCTCAATTTATTGATTTATTCCCCGTACTAATAATAAAGCCAATATCGAAATAATTCCTTGCCTCCTCTTTAGCTCCACGTATAATCCAAAGCAATCAGACACCCTACGAAACCAAAAGAATAATAGTTTCTGTGCTTTACTTTTAGTGCACGAATTCCTGACATCCACGTCTCCAACACCCAATTCTCCACCGCTATATTATAACGCACGAAGCGAAACGAGAAACGAGAAACGAGATTTGGCTTATAACGGTCGTCGATTAAGCCAGAGCCTGCCATCTACGGGGCTCGGCTTCAGCCGCGAAATATGGAGCGCGACGCCGTCATTCTTCTGGATTTATCGTCACAATCGTCAGATCCAACGGCCCACCGCAAACGAACCTACCCGGATCAGGTCCAACCTGGCCAAAGTAATCGACGTGGTGGATTGTCCTGATCGCTTTAGCTCCATGTGGCCCCCGCTAAAGGCCACCAATAAATTATCGGGTAACAACTTGGGAGGTGAATATCAGATAGGAATTTATTCTGCATAAAATATCACGCCAATCCTCGGAGCACTTTGTCTCACCCATGTGGGCTACCTAACGGCATCTCCTTGTGAGCAATGTACGGGTCCATACTGGGCCCATTTCATAACCAACAGAGAGGCGGTTAGTTCGGAGACCGTAGGGTTCGGCGGGTAGGAAACGTGTCGCTTTCGAAAGAAGCAGAGCTGCATTATCCTATCACAAGCCACGTTTCGAGAAGCCGAGAGCAGGAGGTCTCCATCGACACGTAAGCCGGCGTGGCCAAGCGAATATGCCTTTTGGCGCTCTCAGGTCTTCCCCTTTCTCCCAATCTCTACATGCATTGAAACGCCACCCACCCCGACCTCATCCTGTCTTCCTCCTCCTTTTGCCTTGTCGATTTCGATCTCTTCCTTCCTCTCGTCTCTGCTTTCCTCCGCCTCGCGAGCCGTGGAGTGGAAGCGAAGCAGGCGAGGGGACGGAACAAAAAGCGAAGAGGGGGGATGGGGACGATGGAGTTCTTCGAAGAGCTTCTCCTGACCGCTCTCATCTCCGTCCTCCTCGCCTTCCTCATCGGCAAGTTCGCCGCCTCCGCCGCCGTTAAGCCGGAGGCCGTTCCCCTCGCTCGGGTTGCGGGTCCAGGGCTGGGATTGGATCCGATCGAGGAGGAGGAGGAGACAGAGAAGTCGGAGGGGAAGTCGTCTAGTGGCAACGGAGCCGGATCCGATCGCCCGAAGACCGGGGTCTTCGAAGTCGTAGAGGAAAGATTGCTTGAAGAGAGACCGGAGAGGAGCGACGAGGTTACTGGATTCGACCTTAATAGAGAAAATATCGCCGATAAGCTCTTTTCCGAAGTTGATCTTACTAGGTCAGAAGAATCATCTTCGAAGAAAGAGAAAGTGGATAATGAAGTGGAGATCGGAAGAATTAATGATGATTCCCGGAGGCAACAAGGGGGATCTGTCAAGGGTAAAGAGGATGGGGAAAAGGCGGTGGAGAAAGTCTTGAAATTGGGCAGAGAAGACGCGGTAGACAAGGAAGACGGAGGCGAGGTAGGATCGTTGCTTCATGGAGAGGATGAGTGGGAGGGGATCGAGAGAAGCGAGCTGGAGATGTTATTTGGAGTTGCAAGCGAGTTCGTCGGTAGCAAGAAAGGTGGGGATGCAGTGTCCAAACTGAGCAATGAGGTGCAAATGCAGTTGTACGGTCTGCATAAGGTTGCGACCGAGGGTCCGTGCCATGAGCCACAACCCATGGCTTTGAAGGTTTCTGCCCGTGCCAAATGGTACTATCGGTTGCTTTTTCAATAATGCTTTGTTTCTACTTGTTAACTCCTCGTATTGTCTTGATACATCATGGTGTTAAGCTAACTATGGAGCAATCATCACAATCTGGCGTTTGCTTATGTTTTGGATCTCTGGAGGCCTTTTTCTGACTCTGTGGCAAGTAGGATGTAGATTCATTGCCTACCTGATTTAATTTAAACATTTGACACGATGCAGGATATTGGTTTTCCACACAGCTTGTTGATAAGCCACCTGGTGTCAATCTATGTGGGGTTACGAAGTGGTAGCTTCTAACCTTGACAAATGAATTTAGGGGAACTTTGTGGTGTTCTACTTTGGATGCATGAGAACTACAATCATTAAGAGAGTGTTTTGTAGATTATTGCATGACTTTCAAATTTTAATGATATTTGCTCTCTTGCTTACCTTTTAGCTAGAAAATTTTGTATCAACTTATGAGGATGTTGATAGGGGTAATATCCAGGCAGAAAGGTCTGCCAAGTTCTTTATGGATTCTCTTAATTAAGTTTATTGTTTCCATCTTCATCTTTCATTAGTGGTTTCATAAGATTTTCAGTTTCTGGTGATCAGTGAAAATTATGTATTGCCCAAAGGTCCATGCTATAACTAAAGAGAATGGGCTTTTGCTGGGGGAACTTATCTTCTTGATTGTAGTGGATGCAATTTTTGAGTTCGTTGTATTACTCTTGTGATATGAAGTCAGAGACTCATGTATTGGATAGCCACTAAGTCATTCTATTTACCCCTCCAAGAAGAATAACACTTGTTGCAAGGATATCTAGTTATGATGGCTCTATTCCTTGTTTTCCCTTTGTTACGTCTTGTCTCATTATGGATTATTTAAACTGTAGACTAGTTTTTCTATAACTCTGTAGTTTCATTAACTCTAGGAATGATGTGATGACGGGAGTTCACAGTTCAGAAACATATTTGTGCATCTGATTGAAGACCTCTTCTCTATTTCTCTAGGAATGCTTGGCAAAAACTGGGGAATATGGATCCAGAAGCTGCTATGGGACAGTATATCAGTCTTCTAAATGAAAGCATTCCTGGATGGACAGCAAAGAAGTCCGGGGTAAGTTACGAGTAACAACTATTCTTTGAGTTGATTCATGAGTCAAGCTAATGCACTCTGGCTTATGGAATACTAACTAGGAGGAAGCCAAAGGTCATGTTGGCAGTGATCCTCCAGTAGTAGAGGCATCCAGAATAGGCCAGCTCGATTCAAAGTTTTCTCAATCTAATTCTGAAATTGAAGTGTAAGATTCATAATAATTTCCAAGTTGTTCAGTTAAATCAACTATAAAAGTTTCAAAACTCAATGATCTTCGTATAATTTCTTTGGTTGCACCATGTCATCACTTGTGTAATGTCATGTCTTGCAGTTTGGTAGAAGATTCTTCTGCCATTGAAGGTGTTGCTTATGATGTAAATACTGGTGTCAAACTTTCCAAACAAGGTACCCATAATAGATCCTTAATCTTTTACTTCTTAACCTTGATTTCTGGAGGAGAGTGCTTATGAATGTTTCTGTAGCTTGTTATTTTATGCTCGAGTATTCTATAACTCTTATCTATTAACAATTGATGGTTGATTCTCTAAGACACACCAGCTCATATGGTTGCATGACACATTGCTGTACTGACACTTTGCTACATTAGCACATGACTGTTTTGAAAGGGTTGTATATGCAGCTACCCATGTGTATGTGTAACAAGCAAGTTGCATGCGTTTTACTTTTATGGTTCTGGTGAACTCATAGTGCAATAAACTAAAAGATAGGTTCTATATCCTCCGAGAACTATTTGTTGTGAGATGAGGCACTAGGACCACTTATTTAAGGATCAGAAGTAATTTCTATTGATTACTTCTGATCCTTCATCTTATTGCCATTTGTTGTGAGATGAGGCTCTTTCATCTTATTTCCATTTCTCTCCACTTTCACCTGTTAACTATTTTGTCTATTATTTATAGGTCTGCGTATTTGTATCATCATCTATTTTTTTTTCCACCTCATGTTCTTTTTATCTCCACTTCTTTTTTAATGAAAAGTACCAATGTTTTCAAAGGGCACTCAAGCGAGGCGAGGCAAGACTTGAGCGTCTCGCAACACCTCGAGGCATGGCGTTTTAACGAAGTGTCTCTCAGGTGTGCTAGGCACTTCGTGTGAGCGCTCAAGCCAAATCAGGTTGATTGGGCGAGCAAGTTGGTTTAATTGAACCAACTAATGTCACTACTTACCCTAATGCCCACTTCGACCTTGTGAAAGAAACTAGAAGTGAAACCCTATCCCTCATCCATCGCCTTCATATGCTCCGTCCACCACTGCAACTCTATCCACTTCATCCGCCGTCATTGGCAAACTTGTCTGCTGCCTTCTTTCGCTGTTGCACCTTCATTCATTCACTGTTGCAGCGTCATTCATTGCCCTCTCTAGCTTCGTCCATCATTGGTTTCCTCCTCCCACCTTTCTCCACACTCATCGGTTACTTCTCCATCTTCTCAATCCTCTCTTTCTCATTTTATATGTAATACTTTCGTTAATTAACTTGCTGCACCATATTGAGGTGGTGCACTGTTACTTTGTTAGGAGTTAGAACTTAGGAGCTTGTGATCGATTAACTTGAGGCCTTGCAACTCCACTGTTACCATATTGAGGTCGATTAACTTGAGGCCTCGTAATTTCTCTGTGTTGTGTAATTTTAGTGTGTTACATAAAACTTAGGCCTCGCAACTCCCTGTTATGCTATTACCATATTGAGGTTGATTAACTTGTTGCACCATTTTTAGTTTTGTAATTATATTTAGTTATGTATTAATTATAATATATATTTTAAAATTTTAATATTTGGGATCGCCTCATTTCGCTTGAGTAGGTGTGCAGGTGAGCAGCTGGTGCCTCAGCCATTTTGAGATCTTTGGTGTCTTTTGGCGTCTAGTGTTTTTAAAATCACTGAAAAGTACCTGCACTGGTGGCTTGACTGCTGGTTTGTCCTGTCTAAGATTAACATCGGACAGTATCGAATGGTTATAGGTCTCTTTTAAAGTTTTCTTTCCATAGCTATGGTGGGTAGTGTCCAGGCTGTTTGGATAATGACATCAAATGCGTCACCAGTCCTAAAAAGGAGGAATGAGCCTCTAAACTTTGAATGAAACATTGAGAGTTAGATCATCTCTATTTCCTGGGAACCTTATGCATTTTAGCTTTTGTTGCTTGCAGACAAGGTTTGCCGTATCGTACCGTACCGTACCGATGTTTCGACCCGGGCTCGGTACGGTACCGGTGTATCAAGCGGTACACCAGGGCGTATCGAGCGGTACACCCTGGTGTACCGAATAATTTTATATTTTTTTCATTATTATAGCACTGGAGTGCTGCTACAGTATATTACTGTAGCACTGTAGCGGTACCAGGTGGCTCGTGTACCGGTATGCTGTCGGACTGGTACACGGGCGGTACCATTTGGTACTGCATACCTTGCTTGCAGACATATTCATCTTGTGTTAGCTCAAGTGAAAAGGCATCCCTAGATCACTTTTTCATACAACTATGCACTGATATTATCCACTTTAGATCTCATGTGCCTATACATTGGTCTGTCTGAATGGGAGACAAAAAGTCTCTGCCATAATTAAGCAACTCATGGATTCTGTTATGCCGAACACCACTCAGTCAGACAACTCATGGATCTTTGCCATAAGTGCTATTGTTCAAGATGTGTTGCACCAAATTTTAGGTCAAAAATGATATTATAGGAGCTTTTAACAGAACATGAAACTACGGGCAAACATACAGCAGAGAGCTAGCTAGGCATTAAAGTACCTTCAGAAAACCCAGTAATTATTGCTTTTCCTGGATTGTACTTAAAAATCTAAGGAATATTAATATTAAATATTCCTTTTAACTACTGCCAATGTCTTACTTAGTACACCTACTTGCCCTCTCAAGTTCTTGTAATTTTGTAACCTTTGCCTCTTGGTATTTTTGGTAAAACTTTAAAATTCTTGAATTTAAGTTTGCCTTTTTCTTCTAGTCTCTTCTATATGTTTGCAGTCTCTAATTGGATAAGCGTGGACCTAACAGGACTGACAAAGATATTCCTCTTCAACCTGGTCTCACCACCGAGAGTGGCATTCTGAAAGTTGCAGCTGGGAAGCTCGGTTGATCCTGTGTGTCTGTAGACCCAGTGCTTGTTGGTTTTTAGCTGGTTCAAGTACATGGTTGATTGTGTGCTGATCCCTCGACTACTATTCCATCATTGGTCTGATTGATAAGTTATCTCTTGCTGGTGCTCGTGTTCTAGTTTAAACTGTATATGCTGTACATATCTATTTATATTATGTCAAGTATTAAGGTGTTAAATACTTGACCAAGTTGCAGACGTGCCCAAGGTTTTCTTCTGGGAGGTCAGAATGCATTCCGCATTATAACTGCATGGTATTGGACTTGTAAGCCGCAGTTCTTTCCACGCGATGGAAGATTAGGAATATGCAACGGGAAAAGTTAATTCATCTTCGTGATTCAGTCAGTAGAGGGGAAGGGGTCAGTTGTTTCCACTTCACACTTTATATATATATATATATATATATTAGGTCAGACACTAATTCAATCCAAAAACTTATCACTATACACAAACCTTATCACTAGGAAGGCACCTTTAATATCAGAGGCACAAGATATTAGAAACCTAATGCAAAGCAACCCATTAGCTCAGATATCTCAAATTATTTCATATCCAAAATTCAAATCAACCAAGTTTAATCCACAAAACAAAATCATATATATATATATTTTAAACCAATTCAAATCTTAGTTTGCTTGAACCAATTCAAGTGCATGAATTAATTCATTAAAAAGATAAAAAAAAGAGAAGATAATATCTTTTAAGAAAAAAAAGAAAATAGTTCTTTTTAAGAAAAAAAATATTAAAAGATTACCTTTGCCATTCTAAAAATTTGAGGCTCTTTTGAAAATTGTTAGAAGTTCAAATTTATCAAAACTGAAGACGCTATAAGGAATTCACTCTTATGTACAATATTTGGTAATCTCAAGTGCACGATTACTGTAACAGTAAGACCGTTGCTGTGGAATGACTTCGGAAGTATTTAATTCTTTTTATGGCACTTAAAGTCTGCGTTCCGACGAAAAGGACCTTATCCATGATAAAAGGCGGCGCCAATAGTGGGGAAATGGTTTTCCCCTTAAATGGCAGCCGGTAAGCTCACCGATCCGCCCCGGACCTCTTCTTCACCGTGGTAATAGCCAAGACAGTCTGGTGGCGGGTAAAAACTGTCCTCCGCCGCCGCCCTCATCAAGTGTGAGAGACGACGAATCGACACAGACGACAGGGAAACCAAAACGACTCATATCAATGTGACAAAACAATTCAAGTATAAAACAAAACTCACGACTCATTCACTATGTTAAAGCGAGCATTTAAGAGAGAGATGTACACGCACCGAGCTTCCACCGGGTGCAACTCTGGCGATCCATTTCCACGAAGTCAAACCTATAATAACCTTATCCACTCATCCATCTTCAAAGGGTCAAAAAGGTCAGCAATCAGGTTTTGGACACATTTCTTACCACTATGGCTGCTTCTTGTAATCATATGGATGAGAAGGCTCCCATCCAGAATCTGCCTTTTTCCGCTTGGGCAGTGCGCTAGTCTTGGTTTGTTCTTTCCATGCAAAGGCCTTGCCCTTGCAAAAACTAATGGTTTAGATCTGCTACTTTGGCTAGTCCGAGGCTCTAGTAATGGCATCCCACTGTTCAAGTCAAAGCCGGCCATATCCCAAGGCACACTTGGCCTGGCAGATGGTGCACCAAGTCCTCCCGAGCCAATGACATGAGATATGACTGTTGTCGTCGTCCACCCACTATAGCCTACCATGTGAGGAATGCTCCCAGATGAGTGATAGGAATTCCAACATAGCCATATGCTGAGGCTGGCATGCTCGGACAAGGCAGCAGTTGTTTAGCTTTTGGCACTTGATTGGCATTACAATTCCTTTCAACAGCAATTTCTGATCCCATAATCTTAATGACAGGATGACAAGTTGGTCCTCCATGCGCTTTGGTGGATGATTCCTCGAGGTTGCGTGAACCACAAGCCTCCGGGAGATATGGGTCACCGTTCAGGTGAAAGTCTCCAAGTGAAGGCTGTTCGGAAGATGATGATGATGATGAAGCTGGAGATGCACTGCACACTCCATTCTCGGCATGCAACTTCCAAGATGAGAATGGACGTGTAGTGGCATCCTCGTCTCCTACACGATTAAGATCCAAACTTCGCTTCTCTGTTCCTCTCGAAATGACTTCAACACATGAATATTCGGATGCCAGACTAGAGGAAGCAGGCAACTGTTTCACCAGAACGGGTTCATCAGCCACCTCAGCCAGCCTTTCAGCTACATTTAGATCTATTTCAAGGAAGTTTGATTTCCGCTTTGCACCAGAAGAGGTCCTTTCAGCATCAGGAATTCTTCCAGGAGATGCCTGTTGAAAAGCACTGGTAGTAGCAGAACCCTTCCATTCCATTTCACCTCCAAAACTGTGAGGAGAAACAGGGAATTCAGGTGCTGCCTTTGTAGAAGCTACAACAGTTACAGCAGCAGACACATCGATGGGCGTTTCCAAGCACTCAAGTTCATTCTTGTAAAAATCTGTATTCAGATCAAAGGTGCATCCGTCCATGACAGTCTTACCAACTGATTCTTGAACAGGAAATTTGGGCTTGGGTGATCCTATATCTTGCTCAGAGTTTTCCAGATCAGAACTTACTTTCTGTGTGATCTCTGACCCCTTTTCAGGAGATGATCTCCCAGAATGATCTTTAACGGCTGATGAACTATTCCCACCATCCTCCTTGGACATTGGTTGATCCTGCTTTTCTTCTTCAGAATCAAAACTATGAGAACCAGCATTTTCTCCAGAATAAACCTCAGGAGAGCTACAAAATGGCTCTCTATAATCAACAACCTCTCTCTCCACTGCTATAGCAACTTGCCTTGCAACCTCTAGTGCATCATCCAAACATTCAAGTCCTAGTTCTGACTTTTGACCGATCTTCTTAATGGCCTTGGCCCCAACAACTTTTAAAATATCACTGGAGGTTGCAAATTGGCCTTTGCGACTCTTCAAATTGACCTCAAGATCAAGGTCTTTGATGACACTACTTGCAGCTTCCTCCCTTTGACAAGATAACTGAGGATCACCCATATTGCTGAGAATGGTAGCAGTAGCAGAAAGATCACCACTAGTGAGATTTGCAGCTGGGTCAGACTCCTTGGCTGTTATTAAACACTTTTCACTCTCATAATCAGAAGTCCCAGCCTTTGGCTGATGTTCCATTGCCTTTGATGCACAAAAATCACTGTTGTTAGAGTCCAACTTGCACAAAATAGTAGGTTCTCCAGTGGTCATTGATGGTGTTGCAGAAGCAGAAGAGGAAAAATAATCACAAGTATCTCTTTGATCGAGTTTGCACGGGTGTTCTCTCACATCCACATCCGTCTCTTCCATGATATTGTTGTTATCTGTCGACAATGATGCATTATGCCGATCATCTACATTTCCCTCATAACCATTTTGCGAACAAGTTCCAACAGAAGGTATTCCGACTGTGCAACAAACGGTTGACTGTTTAATTACAGACAGATTCTCCTAACAAGGGATTGAAACAAGGGATGACCCTGATGAATTCACATCTACTAAAACTGCATTTGAACTGCTAGGATTCAAAGATGTGGAAGGAACTTGATTTGATGTTGGAGCTCTCTCCTTGTTTGTGGAATCAAGAGGGCAACTGTCTAAGCATCTTGTGACATAAGAAACTGGGAATTCAGTCCCAGAAGATTCTGCTTCACTTCTCCCTTCGACAATGGGATTTCCTAAGTTAACACAACTTTCACTTGTCAATACATCCTTGGAGGTCCTGGCCTTATCACTTTGACTGGTGTCACTTCTATTAAGATCACAACTTATATCATCATCTTTTGCAAGATTCCACTTATCATACAAAATTCTAGCCTTCCCCTTAATTGGAATGTCTTTGTGATTGAGGAGAAGTTCAATAGCAACTTGAACTCCAGAGGCAGTTATTCTTTTATGGTTGACAGGAAGCCTCTCAAATAATATCAGTGACGAATTGATCAATTCTTCCACAATAATGCCACTAAAATCGGCACTAAGCTTCAGAGCCTCTTGAAGCCAGTGGCTAAGAAAAGAAAGGCCATTTAAGTGGAGAAATTGATCAAGATATTCCTTGTTGTCTGTAGCTGCTAAAACACTTGCAACTGCAGACCACTGTCTTGCAGCATCACCCAGGTTACCCCTAGCACAATCATTTAGTTTCTGAATCATGGAAAGCAGCTCTTCAACCCTAGCGAGACTAGAAAGCCCATCTCTCATCTCAGTAAGAGTAACGAAATCGAGTGCCATTCTGTACCACAAGATAAAATAGGTAGCTAAAAGCTTCAATGACCAATTCCTTCCAGCATGCTGCTGGTTCTGTCATCCAAGTATGAAAACGAAGAGCATAGGCATGTGACATGGCTCCTTTTCTGCAACATGTAACCTGATTTGATCAGGAGGCTAGGCACAAAAAAACACAATGATAAAACATTTTTCAAAGCATAGCTTATAGAAAAAAAAACAATAAATAATGTAATAGAGGTTAATGAATAGTATAACATTATATTTTAATTTTGACAAAATATAAGAAAATACATCAATGTCAACCAAGAAGGGGAAAGACCAGGAGTGTCAGTCTGGGATGTGAATTCAGACCATACTAACATAGATGATGATTAAGAAGTCACACGATTAAGGAGTCACGACCATAATCAAAAGACCAATCACATCATCTGCAATTGAAAAAAAAAAGGGGAAAATATCAGACCAGAAGAAATGTTGGCACAGGGATCATAGACAGTTCTTATCGTTAGAGGATTGACAATTCAAGGGTCAAATACTCCATCCCTGATTTCAAACCCGATCAAGAACCAGGGAAGATCAAAGTGACCGTGGGGTGTGCCTCAGCAGGGTAATCAATGGTTGCCTCAACCCCAAAGAAACACAAACAATAATCCAAAAGTTGAAATCAAGCATGTGCTCCCTCATAACTCGCTCCAGCAATGCCTTGGAACTCTCTCCAATTTCACCCCATGCCAATGGAGGAAGGGGCTTCTCAATGGTTTCCCCAGATGAATGGGCTCTAAGTTGGGACAAGGAGGCTAGGAAAAATAATCCTAGAAGGAAGGATTGGGCTTCAACAAAGAAATGCCTCTCCCTCCAACCTTTGTTGTTTAAATCCGCCACTTAAGGTACCTAAAGAAAATATAATAAACAAAGATGAGAAAAGTTGATAAATGTTCGGAGAGGGGGAACACTAGGGCAAACAATGGTACATACAATGGTAAGGTTGCCTTTGTTAACCAAGGTATGCAATTTCGCACCGTATACCGGAGTTTCAACGTTCGCTCGGTACGTACGATACTGTATACCGAGCGGTATACCGTTCGGTATATATATATATATATATAAATATATATATATATATTTTTTTTTTTTTATATATATTTATATAAACGAGGCGACGTCGCGTCGCCTTGGCGATGTCGCCCTGTGTGGGAGAAGGAAAAGGCGACACGACGTCACCTTTTATAAAAATATTATATATATAAAAGATTATATATATTTATATATAAATATTCTTATAAAAGGCGACGTCGTGTCGCCTCGGTGACGTCGCTGAAAAAGGTGACGCGACGTCACCTTTTATATATATATGTATATATGTGTATGTGTATGTGTATGTGTATGTGTATGTGTATGTGTATATGTGTATATGTGTATATGTATATATGTATATATATATATATATATATATATATATTTTTTTTGTTCCGTCCGATAACGGGCGGTCCATGTACCGATCAGCTAACGAACCGGTACATACCGCCCGTACCAGGCAGTATTATTCAAAATTGCATACCTTGATAACAATGGCAACATACATTGACCCCACCCAGATCACGCATATACTAAGCTGCACTTTAGAGAGAGAGAACATATCTAAGCTACTAGCAAGTGAGGGTTCATGGAAGAGACTTAGAAAGCCCTCAATGATGCCAATACAAGCTCATTGCAGCTCTCGCCTTGAGTGCAAGGAGTGCAAGGATGGCTCTCCAAACGGCCATCACTTCAGATCGACAGACCCTATGACGAGTGTAATCCATCGACACCATGAATACATAGTTTGGTTGAACATCACCCTTGATATTTGATACTCTCAACCCAAGCAATGGACATCTTAGACTCCAAAGGAGAGACAATGATAGTTGTGTGTATGCTTATAGCCAATGTGGCACACCCTCAAAACCTCTTTAGCACAAAAAATAAACGTCATGTCACTCTCTCGGATGCCACCAAAGGTGGACCTTGTTTTGGCCAAGCCTTGGCTACAATGCCAAATGGCCCTTAAGCCAAAGGACCCTCGACAAGGAAAGAGAATCAAAAGAAAGAAAAAGAAATGCAAGAAGGCCCCTTTGTCATGGAAGAAGATTCCATGGGTATACATTTCTAGAATAATTCACTTTTCCCTAGTCATGCATTCATCTTATAGATTCTGTAGACTCTCCTTTAAACTTTAAAAAAATAATGAAACTTATCAGACATGTCTATCATGTCTAAAAATTAGTCTTGGGTCCTATAAAGCTGATCGAAAAGACGCAACTATACAACTTCCCTAAACCAGACTATACCAAAAATACTTCTTCCTAACATCAATAGTTACTGGCCAGAGAAGTCCAACATATAGGACTTAAAAGATGACATCACAAGAAAAATAAAAGTACTATTTATTTTATAGTTTTGGTTCTAATACTAAAAATAAATGCAAGATCAACAAACTGAGAAAGCAGTAAATTAACATCTACCAAAAAATCAACGGATAAATTAAAGGGAAAAAAGAATCAAACAAATAATTGACAAGTGAAAAGGAGTATGCAAGGCAAGGAACTCAATTCCATAAGTGAAAACTCAATATGCATTTTGATACCAATTGAGAAATATATTATTCACACACAATGACAAAGGCTCACCACTGTGATGTGGTCAATTTCTCTTTTTAATATCAGTGAATCCTTTCGATATGGTAAAATAACCATCCCTAACATGATCTCACCAATTATCATTAGTAAAAAAGATATATTACATCATTGTGGGATTTTGTCTAGGTGTTTGGATGAGCGGGTGTTGGGATCACTGCCAATACCAATTGACTTTTTCTTATTTTGTGCATCCGTCTTTTATAGACTTGATAGATTCATCAAGATTTCTGGATATATTCATGGGTGACCCTCAAGTCCTATTTGAATCCTATTATCTAGAGAACTTTCTTGACGCAAACTACATTTCAAATAGGAAGCCTTCACATCAAAACTAGCTTCAATAGAACTATAGAATCATCTTAAACAACCACAGAAGATAATGATATAAGTTCCAACAAAAGAAACTCGAAACAAAAATACAGCTGAAAAACAAACCGGATACAACTCAACCGGGGCCCTTAGTGAACTCATCCTATATCGCTTGACCTTGCAAAGTGTTAAAGGAGAGTTAGTAGTGGTTAGGTGGTCAAGCATTAAACAGAACTTCATTGTCATTCTTAATCAATCTAAAACAATAACAAACAAATCTTCCCCTTCCACTGCTTCCTTATAAATTGAAACGTGAAAGCAAATGGTGAATAGTGGTTGCAGTGGATAACAAATGGCAGCAAAGTATTTAGAAAGGTGATGCCATTACCATAAATTCTACATTTCTTTTTTATCATCCTTTATCTCCTTTCATTCTACTTCCACCTTCTGCTTGTTAATTCTACTCTATTTCTATTGCTCCTTTGTTTCTCTTCATTCATGATGCCTCCCTTCTTTTTCACCTCATCCTTTTCTATTTTACACAAGCAACTGATCACATGCCAGCTTACCAGATAGGCATTTTGTAATGACGGTCTGACACTGCTTTACAATTTTTAAAACAATGACAACATCTAGATAGTAGTAAATGACGACTAGTATCACTGAAATCAAAGTTAAATTTTCGGAGATCCATGACCCAAAAAAATACTGAAAAGAAGGTATGAAGTATGAAAACAAATATGTTGGAACCTAGTAACTTAGTTTGATTTAAACTAACAACAAACTAGATATTTTATGGTCCATATCGCCTCACAGTGACTACCACTTCTGAAACTTGGTGGAGTCGGATACTCATGAAGTTAAGCACATTTACCATTGTTGCTCAATGAGTGAACAAAAAGAAAAGGAGATCAAGTCCCAATTTCCATTTTACATCTCAAATCATGTTTAACACTAAAGGAAAAAAAGGCTTTTGTTTTAACAAGGTATACATACCATAAAACAAGCATGAAAAAATGGCAAAGCAAATTTAATATAACTGTTAAATAAATGAAGAATCACCAAAAATACTTGATAATGAGCAAGGTTTCTAATACCGAATTGTACTACTCGATCCAGGCGGTACATACCGGTCCGCTAGCAAACCGATACGTAGTGTTGAATCTCGGATTTTGATGATGAAATCAATTGATGAGGTTATAGACTAATAAGCGTTTGAGATAAGTAACACAGGAAAACTTCGACCATGGACTTAAACCATTGAAGCAGGAGAATCAGACGTTGGGCCAGAAAGCATCATGTCAGAGATTAGACGCCGGGTAGGAAGATTGGTCGACGTGCCGAAGAATGGACTTCGTGTCATGAGTTCAAGCTTTGGGTCAGAAGGATTGAGTATTGCACAAAGAAGATCGGATGCTGCAGGAGGTCAACATGCCGATGGATTGGGCAATACGCCGATGGAAAGAACAATGTGCCGAAGGTTAGGACGAAGTGCCGAACGAGCAGATGACAGGTCAGACAACTTGCTGAAAGCTTCATGATTGTAATTAGAATTGTTAAGCCTTGATCGAAGTCGTTTAGAGTCTAATCGAGTTAGTTTTGGAGCATAACCATGTCAACTTGATTAGGAGCCCATTGGGCCTGAACCAGGGTTGAATTGGGCCTATTGGAAGGCTAATTCAATGACCTGGGATTGGGCTAGGTGGTGGTAACACTTGTGAGTTGGAAAGTATGAATTGTACTTTTCTAGGAATCCTGATGATAGTACCGTCGAGGCAGGTGGTGGTATCGTCCAGGTTAGCGGTAGTACCGCCCAACTAGGCAGTGGTATCGCCAGAACCCAGGTTCCCAGGCTCTGTCAAGCGGTGGTACTGCCCGGTGCAAGCGGTAGTACTGCCAATATCCCGAAAACCCGAGGATTTAAATTTTTGGCTTTATTTTTTAAGCCATTTGGGGTCTATAAATACCCCACTCATGCTTGCTTGATGAAGCAAGAATTCTTGAGGATAGAATTGTAGTAACCACAAATGAAGTTGAGCTCGGACTCGATCCAAGATGGCGGAGGATGCCGCCACAAATGAAGTCGAGCTCGGACTCGATCCAAGCATGGTAGCCGTGGATGGCGGCCACGTGGTTGTGGTTTCTGCGGCCCTCCTTTTGCTCGATGGAGGAGACGATCCGCCAAGATGCACGACGGGCGACGATGACATTCTTGTAGGCGACGAAGAGGAGGTTGCGCTCCACCGTGAGCTCATCCCCCTCCCCGCGGCGTCGGCGACCTTCTCCATATACTCCACCATCTCCTCGTAACGCTCCGCCTGCTCTGCCAGCTTCACCATGTACACGCTCTCTTCCCTCCCTCCTTGTTCGGTGGGGCCCACCAATTGACCTTTTTTAAAATGCTTTGCGTACACCGACAACAATGCTCACTTAACTACCCTCCAACAATTGGGAATGACCAAGGATTCACCCGCAAAGCCCACATCTAGTAAGAACAATCCGCATAGAGATCATAAGGGGACGAGTGGATGCCGCGGGTTTCTGGGATTGAAGTTTTTATTATGATTAGTACTTTATTAAGTCTATGAAGGGCATCAAAAGAGCTCCATAACCAAAGAAATTAACAAGAAGCACGATAGAAGAATACTTGAGATTAAAAAGGAATATTGACTTAAAGAATGTTGACTTTTTTGCTAAGAACTATTGTGTTTTTCTATTTTTCAGATATTTTCAGAAGATTTTATGCCTAATTTAGGTGTACTACTCGATACACCCTGATGTACCGCTCGGTACACCATACCGTACCATACCGAGCAAAGCTCAGTACATCGGTATGGAATGGTATTCAGAACCCTGAGCATGAGAAAGCAGAAGACACCCTTGACTAGAAAGGTCCAAATATATGTAATCTGTGCATACAAAGAGGAGGTCTTAATGATTTCAACCTTTAATATCAAGGTCATAATGAAGCAGCCTCACCATGGCACCAAAAGTAACCTCGAAAGTGCATGGGAAAGCAGAAGACACCCTCGACCAGAAAGGTCCAAATATATGTAATCTGTGCATACAGAGAGGATGTCTGAATGATTTGAACCTTTGATATCAAGGTCAAAATGAAGCAACCATAGCATGGCACCAAGACTAACCTTGAACTTAAAAAATCATTTAATCACAGATTATGATCACACAGCATGCTCCTAAAGCTGCCAAAATCAGGGTATGCTGATCTTAACTGATCATGGAATACTTGTGCATGAAGAAAGAGCCGCAAGAATCCCAGTTTTAAGACCTTCCACTCAAACTTGTAGTTAGCTAAATCTTAACTCATAGTAATATAACCCACTAGTCCATGACAATATACCTATTATTAACAAGTCATAAGTACCAAAGATAGCTCCTAAACATAGATTTTTTTCGGTGATATTATCACCAATTAATCATCGTCAGAAAAAAATTTAAGCACAAATGACAGACAAACATATGAGAAGTGGCCAAGGTAAATCAGCTACACTGTTTACTAATAGTCACCAACATTCCATTTACGAGGAGCAACTGTTCCAAGATTTATGTAGACAGAATAAATCTAAAGCCCAACAACTCGCAAAACAATTAACTATAACTGCAAAGTTAATTTGAATTCGCTAATCAAAAAGAAAAAGAACGCTAAAACAACCAGCAATTCTAGGAAAAGAAAGATCAGCTACACAGTTCAAAATGCAGAGATCTATAGCACCGATGCAATAAAACCCTAACCCGCGAGCTCTCCTCAAGCCAGAAATCAAGGCTTTTTAAAGAGATAGAAACGAGGAGGACGGAACCTACTCAGGCCGACGAGACAGCATAATTCGAGCGACGGGAAGGGTTTGAGGTAATTAAGGTACGAAGAAATGAAATCCCAACACAAATCAAACCGTTAGGAGAAAAGAAATCAAGAGAGATAAGAGGCACGGAAACGCAAATGCCGAAGACACAGAGGAGGAGAGATCACAGCATAATTCGAACGTGGAAAGGGATTTGGGGTTACCGCCGCCGTCGTCGTCGTCGAGGGGATGACCAAACCCTAGAATATGGTTCGGAAGAGGATGAGCAGGACGAATAGCGCCGCCTTTGTCCCCCCTCTCTCTCTCTCTCCGTCGAATGCCTTTCGGCTTCCGTTTCAGACAGCTCGAATTAGCCGCTAAGGATTGAAAGCAAATTGCCTATGCGAAAACAAAAATTAATTACCTTCTCAATAGAAATATTATTATTGATGAATTTCTCGAAAAATATATTTAAAATATTATTTTTTAAATAATTATTTTACTCCTATCGATTATCATCCTCCGTCGCACATTTGCCCAGTCGACCACCCTCCTCCACCATGCACTTGGTAGCCCCTGCCCATCGACCTTTGCTCACCCATAGAGGTCGATTACAACCTTCATCGATTGCTCCCTTCCCCTCTCTTAACCGCTTATTTCTCCGCGCATGGGTTAGCAAGAAATGCCAAGAGAGTAAGCAACAACAACCACCCCCCTTTCCTTCCTTAGTTACTTGTGCTTTTGTATGAAAGTTGATATCGTCAATCACCCTCTCCTTTTCTTTTACTACTTGCATCTTTGTGTGAGGGTCATAATCAATCAAGATGAAAATTGATAGACGGGCAAGAAGTAGTAGGTCGAGTGATCAAGCATGAGTAGAAGCACTACTAGGGCTGAGGTATAATAGAAATTTTACAAAGTTACATGAACAAAATAATTTTTTTATATCGTCAGAAAGTGCTCTAAGAAAAATTTTCAAATGATGAATTCTAAAAAATAAAACTATTAACTTTTGATTTTTCATAACACCTAAATTTAAAAAATTCTCGCAGAATGTTTTTTTAAATGATCCATTTTATCCTTTTCTGTCAATCCAAAATTAGATATTTTTTCTAAAAAATTACGTTAGAATAAATTTAGATAAAATATATTATATGATTTCCGTCAGTCTTATTTATCACATAATACTACATCATAATGGGAATATTCTCGGAATCCTCGTACGAATATACCTTTTCTTCAGATATGATGCACGCACTCTCTCATATATATATATATATATATATATATAGTATCACTTCCTCACATCGGATTTAATTTGAATTAAGCTGTACCTATAGGTACTTTGCTGTTTGTTGACCCACAGAAAACAGCTGTCCAACTCACTTCATAGGTGTCTTTACCATGAGGTGATCTGAGCTGTCATCTTATTCTTTCGGTTTCGAGTGTACCGGTGGATGAGAATTATGTAACAAAAGAAAAGAGATTGACGTCGTGCAGGGAGAGAATCTAAACGAGAAGTGAAATTCATCTTGCATCAATAATTAAAAATATATTAGAAAATTGATATAAGATTTATAATTTTTATTTATATTTATAAAAAATATTTTAAAATATTTAAAATTAATTAAAGTTATATTTAATAATATATTTATATTCTTAATATACATATAGAGAAAAGGGTTTGAGTGTATATGTAATTGTAGAATACTTTTAAATATTTGATAAATTAAAGATAAAAATTATATTTTAAATATGTATACGTAAATATTATTTGATAAAATTATATTTTAAAATTAGATTAAATATTTTATGATAAATTTATCTTTTTAATATTTTAAATATTTCAAAAGTGAATACATATTTTTATTTAAATAAATAAATAAATAAATAAACAAAATAACTGAATGTATGTAATCTTTTTAAAAAATCATATGATCCAAATTTATAATAAACAAAAATATAATCATATAAATAAATCTAAAATAATTTTTAAAAATAAATAAATAAAATTTTATCTTATAAAAAATATAAATTATGTTGGTTTCTCACTAAATCATTTTGTCAATATTATAATTTTAGATTATGTGATATTTTAGGAATATAAAAATTATATTAATATATTGTAAATATTGAAATATTAATGTTAGCCTGAGGTAGCATTAGTGTTTTGAGTATTTCTAATGCATTATCTAGGCCAAATGTGATTTGAAAAAAAACTTATCAAACATCGATTTAATTTAAAACATGTATTGGCCCCTCAGTGCACATTTTAAATATGTTCCCAAATGCACCCTAAAGATTTTTGAGTTATCTCCTCTCAGTTACAAATTTATTTGCACACCTCTCATATAAATATGAAGAATTCTTTTCTCAACTTTATTTAAAAACTTTAGAAATCACTCTTAAGAGCACTCAAAATGTTGAAACCTAAATTTTGATGATAAAATCTATTGATGAATTTAATGAACTAATATACTTTTGAAGATTAGTAACGAAAGAAATATTTCAATCATACACTCAAACCATAACTAAATGTGAAGCAAGAGTTTGATATTATGTCGAAAGGTTATCACGTTGAAAATTCAATGTTGAGGATTGGTCAATATGCCATAGAATAGACTTCGTGCTAAATGTTTGAATATTATGCTAAAGATCAGATGATATACCGAAAGATATAACATGTAGAAAGCTTTAAAAATACATCGAATGAGTGATTAATGAGTCAAAATCTTGGTCAATATAACTTTAGGCTAATTTAAATTGGTATTTAGCTAAAATATAGTTCACTTATCATGAAAACCATTGGGCTTCAAGTTGGACAAAATTTGGGTTATTAGAAAGCTAAACACATGACCTAAACTACATAGGTTACCAATACTATTACTACATATAGTAGTGGTAGACCACCGAAGTTAAGTTTTGTGGTATTATATTAAATTTTATGATGGTAACCAAAGTTTGGTATTATGACTCCATATCAAAAATTATAGTAATAGTACTGCAAGAGTCTAGTATTATAGCTCTTTATAAAAAAATATGCTAGGAGTATCATATGAGTATAATATTGTAACTTCGTTTCTTGTGATAGTAGTACCGTTCGAAGTCAATGGTAGTATTATTTGTATACGAAATATCATAAATTTAAATTTTAGTTTTATTTTAGAAGCCTTTTGAGGGTTATAAATATCCTACTCAAACTTGGTTGATGGAGTATTCATTCTTAAGGTTATGAAATATTATAACTCCTTTATTAAGGATTATTTGAGTCTCCTCCTCTATAACACCCCACTCCTAGTCTCAAATATATCTTACATACCCAGTGGCATGTCACATTTCTTCCATTTATATTATTACTACTATCGATATGAATGCAATGGAAGGTATACAATATTAAAATTTAAAACATGTAAATATCTAAACAAAACGATAGGGTTTTCCTTATACATAATAATTTTAATGCCTGTAAAAAATTATATTTAATTTAACTAAATAGAAAAACCCAAACCTAACATGTCCAAAATTAATATAATATAACATGTTCTAAAATTTCTCAACACAAAATTGCCTATAGGTTATCGTCCATACTTGTGTTCGCATGAGCTTACACATACTTACTTTCATACCTAATTTACTTGGGTGAGGTGCTAGTATCCTTACCTGCAAAATATGGTCTATAATGAGTAATTTACTTAATAAGTATAAACCTTTCTAGCTTTGATCAGGTGGGCATATTGAATCTCGAATTTTGATGATGAAATCAATTGTCATTTGTTGATCTAATCTATATGTTGAGAAAAGTGTGCAAGATTAACTATGATGGCAGTAAGACATGCAGCAGGTGTTATGTCGGAGTCAAGATAAAGATCAGATTAGGAGTACGAGAGTTCGTCAGAAGTCCGGACGTTCGTCGGAAGTTTTACAAGAACCAACCGAGAAGTCCAAGAGCTTGCCATAGAAGCTCGTCGGAACTCGCCAAGAAGATTGTCGCGAAGTCTAGGAGCTTGTCGGGAGTCCGCCGGAGCATTGCCGAGAGTTCATTGGATGTTCGTCAGAAGTTCGCCGGAAGCTCGCCGGAAGAGCGATTGACGCACCAAAACACAGAATTGTAGTAATCATGTCGTAATTGTCGTAGTTAGAGTATAGATTAAGTTAGGATTGGGAGGTAATCCCACTAACTTAATTAGGGGCCAACTAGGCCCTTAACAGACCCAAATTGGGTCGAATGGATCAGCCCATTCGGCCCTTGAATTCCTGGCCCTTGAATTCCTGGCCCATTCGGCCCTTGAATATCGATATGAATGCAATGGAAGGTATACAATATTAAAATTTAAAACATGTAAATATCTAAACAAAACGATAGGGTTTTCCTTATACATAATAATTTTAATGCCTGTAAAAAATTATATTTAATTTAACTAAATAGAAAAACCCAAACCTAACATGTCCAAAATTAATATAATATAACATGTTCTAAAATTTCTCAACACAAAATTGCCTATAGGTTATCGTCCATACTTGTGTTCGCATGAGCTTACACATACTTACTTTCATACCTAATTTACTTGGGTGAGGTGCTAGTATCCTTACCTGCAAAATATGGTCTATAATGAGTAATTTACTTAATAAGTATAAACCTTTCTAGCTTTGATCAGGTGGGCATATTGAATCTCGAATTTTGATGATGAAATCAATTGTCATTTGTTGATCTAATCTATATGTTGAGAAAAGTGTGCAAGATTAACTATGATGGCAGTAAGACATGCAGCAGGTGTTATGTCGGAGTCAAGATAAAGATCAGATTAGGAGTACGAGAGTTCGTCAGAAGTCCGGACGTTCGTCGGAAGTTTTACAAGAACCAACCGAGAAGTCCAAGAGCTTGCCATAGAAGCTCGTCGGAACTCGCCAAGAAGATTGTCGCGAAGTCTAGGAGCTTGTCGGGAGTCCGCCGGAGCATTGCCGAGAGTTCATTGGATGTTCGTCAGAAGTTCGCCGGAAGCTCGCCGGAAGAGCGATTGACGCACCAAAACACAGAATTGTAGTAATCATGTCGTAATTGTCGTAGTTAGAGTATAGATTAAGAAGGTATTGGGAGGTAATCCCACTAACTTAATTAGGGGCCAACTAGGCCCTTAACAGACCCAAATTGGGTCGAATGGATCAGCCCATTCGGCCCTTGAATTCCTGGCCCTTGAATTCCTGGCCCATTCGGCCCTTGAATATCGATATGAATGCAATGGAAGGTATACAATATTAAAATTTAAAACATGTAAATATCTAAACAAAACGATAGGGTTTTCCTTATACATAATAATTTTAATGCCTGTAAAAAATTATATTTAATTTAACTAAATAGAAAAACCCAAACCTAACATGTCCAAAATTAATATAATATAACATGTTCTAAAATTTCTCAACACAAAATTGCCTATAGGTTATCGTCCATACTTGTGTTCGCATGAGCTTACACATACTTACTTTCATACCTAATTTACTTGGGTGAGGTGCTAGTATCCTTACCTGCAAAATATGGTCTATAATGAGTAATTTACTTAATAAGTATAAACCTTTCTAGCTTTGATCAGGTGGGCATATTGAATCTCGAATTTTGATGATGAAATCAATTGTCATTTGTTGATCTAATCTATATGTTGAGAAAAGTGTGCAAGATTAACTATGATGGCAGTAAGACATGCAGCAGGTGTTATGTCGGAGTCAAGATAAAGATCAGATTAGGAGTACGAGAGTTCGTCAGAAGTCCGGACGTTCGTCGGAAGTTTTACAAGAACCAACCGAGAAGTCCAAGAGCTTGCCATAGAAGCTCGTCGGAACTCGCCAAGAAGATTGTCGCGAAGTCTAGGAGCTTGTCGGGAGTCCGCCGGAGCATTGCCGAGAGTTCATTGGATGTTCGTCAGAAGTTCGCCGGAAGCTCGCCGGAAGAGCGATTGACGCACCAAAACACAGAATTGTAGTAATCATGTCGTAATTGTCGTAGTTAGAGTATAGATTAAGTTAGGATTGGGAGGTAATCCCACTAACTTAATTAGGGGCCAACTAGGCCCTTAACAGACCCAAATTGGGTCGAATGGATCAGCCCATTCGGCCCTTGAATTCCTGGCCGACGGTGG
>LVTN01001152.1:20679-45006 GCA_001649415.1 Musa itinerans
GGTGGCCTCGACGGAAGAGGAATTGGAGGAGTGGATGTAGGTCGCATGACCGAACCATTGTAAATCGATTTGCGTTTTTCTTATTGTCATTTACATTACTGCAAACCATCTTCACTTTGATGCTCTACTTTTTTGTCTCCTTCTTACGTATGCCTTTAAGTTAAAACGCAATCGAAACAGTTTCAAGCGAAATGTTGCTTTTATCGTACGAAGTTTCCGAAAGTGTTTAAATCGTCGAAAGTTTATTGTTCTTTACCGCTGCACTAATTCACCCCCCCCTCTTAGTGCCGCTCCGGTCCTAACATTTATCACTTTATATTGCATGTTGCTCGAATATATTATGATATCCTTGGATCTATGAAATGGGATTCGGATCATGAGGAGATCACGATAATGAGATCGATTCACCTTTAAACACAAACCCTAAATAATCCCAATAATATGTTACTTGAGAGGGTCATTGAGATAACCGGACAAACTAGTGTGTTGTATACTTGTCCATATGATGGATAGAACTGGTCTCATAGTTGCTCATGTGGGGACACTAGGGATACAATACAAGTGCTCATTGGAGAACGAGTTCACTAATTGATCCACTTACGGATGGTTGATGATGCCTTATTGTCAAACAGCAATTTCGTAATCCTAGTGGTGTATATGGTCCTTAGACTTGAGACACCAAGGATGTCCACTCTTTGATACCAGACTTATAGGTTTGGAGGTTCCAAATTTAGCACAACCGGTCATTGGGAGTGGTAGCCAACCTTACGAGGATTATTGAGTGTTGATAGAGGATCATCCACTCTCGGTGTCATTAGAGGAATATCTCATGTATTCTTGCTCAAACAAATCCCTAGCTAGGGTCATTTTGATTGAGAGAGAAAGAGTTCTCTAGGAGAATCCAATTAGACCAAGACTCGACTAGAAACCGTATGAGTCTGACACCACCATGCCCGTTATATGGCCTCTAGGATATTAGACCAAGTTTTCCGATGAAGGTATTTTTCTTGGTTATTCTTCTATTTCTAAAGTCTTTCATGTCTTTAACAAAAGAACTCTAGTTATGAAAGAGTCTATTCATGTTGTCTTTAATGAAGTTTTCGAATTTAAGAAAAATAATTTTGATGATGATCTTAATTTTGATATTTTGAATTTGAATGAAACCTCTCCTCTAACTAGCAACTTGGATACATCTTCTTCCGAAACATCCTTACCTAAGGAATGGAAGTATGTAGATGCTCATCCTAAGGAGATAATTATAGGAGACACATCAAAGGGTGTTTAAACTCGTTCTTCTTTTAAAAATTTTTGTCTTAATGCCGCTTTTCGTTCTCAAATTGAACTAAAATGCATTAACGAAGCCTTGAAAGATGATTCTTGGGTTATCACAATGCAAAAAGAGTTGAACCAATTTGAGAGAAATGAGGTGTGGAAGCTTATTCCGAGACCTAGTGACCATTTAGTTATTGGTACTAAATGAGTCTTTAGAAACAAGCAAGATGAATTTAGTATCGTGGTTAGAAATAAGGCTAGATTAGTGGCCAAGGGTTTTAACTAAGAAGAAGGTATCGATTATGTAAAAACCTTCGCTCCTACGGCACGATTAGAAGTCATAAGGATGCTCCTTGCCTATACTAGTAGTAATAATTTTAAGTTATTTAAAATGAATGTTAAAAGTGCTTTCATAAATGGCTTTATTTTCGAAGAAGTGTATGTTGAACAACCACCCGGATTTGAGAACTCTCTTTTTCCTAGTCATATATTTAAATTAACTAAAGCTCTATATAGATTAAAACAAGCCCCGAGGGCTTGGTATGAGAGACTTAGCTCCTTTCTTATCCAAAATAATTTCTCTAAAGTTAAGGTCGATAAAATATTGTTCATTAAAAATTTTAAAATTGGCTTTCTTGTTATTCAAATTTATGTTGATGATATTATTTTTGGTTCTACAAATTAATCCTTATGCAAATCATTTGCCAAAAGTATCAGCCAAGAGTTTGAAATGAGATCAATGGGTGAACTAACTTTCTTTTTAGGCTTACAAATCAAACAACTTAGTGATGGTATTTTTCTTAGTAAAACCAAATATGCATTAGAATTGCTAAAATAATTTAATATGGATGGTTCAAAAGCTATCAATACTCCTATGAGTACCTCGAGTAAGTTAGACATGGACGAAATTAGAGAAAGTTTTGATCAAAAAACTTATAGGGGTATGATAGGTAGTTTACTATACCTCATTGCGATTAGACCGGACATCATGTTTAGCATAGGACTTTGTGCTAGATTTCAATCTAATCCTAAGCTATCTCTTCTAGAAGCCATTAAAAGAATTCTTAGATATCTTAAAGGAACCCCTAATCTAGGATAATGGTATCCAAATTTTAAAAACTTTAAATTTCTTGCTTATGTTGATGCGGATTTTACTGGATATAGAGAAGATAGAAAAAGCACATCCGAAACATGTCAATTCTTAAGTCATGCACTTGTTTCTTGGTCTTCCAAGAAACAAAACTCGGTTGTATTATCTACAACCGAAGCTAAGTATATAGCAGTTGGTGCATGTTGTGCGTAAGTTGTATGGATGAAAAATATATTAGAAGATTATATAATTCACCTTAAGAATATTCTCATAAAATATGATAACACAAGTGCAATATATATAACAAAAAATCCTATTCAATACTCTAAAACTAAATATATTGACATTAGGCATCATTTCATACGAGATCATGTTAATAGCCATGACATATCTTTAGAGTTTATTGATACAAAATATCAATTAGTCGATATCTTTACAAAACATTTAAATGAAGAAAATTTTGATTTTATTAGAAGAGAGTTATGAATGTTAAATTGTTCGAATGCATGAGTTTGTTGTATATCTTTTCTGGACTTTCTCGATTTTTTTTCACAAACAAAGCTTTCATGAATTTGTTTCATTTCATAAATAAAGCTTTCATGAAAACCGGAATTTCTATCTTACTTTTAACTTGTTATCAAACTTACTTCATACTCTTGCTCAATCACTTAATGATTTTTGATACACTTAGTCCCTTCACTCATTGACAAATACATCTCTCATAGATTTCACTCTTGTGAATTTTTTTTTAGAAACAAATTTTATTAGCGGATTTTATCTCATAAAATATTCATGAACTTTCAATATTTTGATTCTTCTTGATAAATGCACTATTCATGAACCTTTCCTTCTCTTTGCTTGAGACGATTGCCTATTTCCTTTTTGTTGATGACAAAGGAGGAGAAATGTGGCAAATTGATGATAAATTGGCATTAAGAATGCTTGAAATAATGTGTCAAATGTATCTTATCATAAATGATTGAATGTTTTGCGATTGTTCGAAATATGATTAGAATCGTCAAATACATCGTCAATCATTGTGAATATTATGTTTAATTTCCTACTTACAATTGGTATCATGCCTTAGATTGATGAATTGTCATTATTTATCGAAATTTGAATCTTGCTAAAATTCATATTTGAAATTCGTATCATACTTGAAAATGATGATTGTCTATCATCATTCTATATTGGACTTAAAAATGGATGTCATGCCTTGACATCATTTGTATTGTGATAAATACGTGGTATCGTATTTTGAGATGGTAAATCATGATTAGTATCAATAAGTTTAAATGTGTATAACTTATTAGTTTGATGCTTAAATTCAAAGGCCTTGAATTCAAGAGTGTTTTTTCTCAAGTATGGCATATAGATAGGGGGAGTTAAGGTTAACTCCATCATCAATTGATTATCATCATCAAATAGGGAGAGATTGTTGAATCTCAAATTTTGATGATGAAATCAATTGGTAAATTATTTTATCTAATCTATATGTTGAGAAAAGTCTGCAGGATTAACTATGATAGTGATCAAGGCATAAAGCAAAACGAAGTATTGAGGTCAAGATTGAGATTTTGTTTGGAGTTTGAGAGTTTGTCGGGAGTCCGGAGGTTCATCGGAAATGCTGTCGGAATTGACTGAGAAGAAGCTCGTCGGAACTTGCCAAGAAGATCATCATGAAGTCTAGGAGCTTGCTGGGAGTCCGTTGGGAGATTGCCAAGAGATCATCGGAAGTTCGTCGGAAGCTCGCCGGAAGAAACCTAGACTTACCAGACTTGTTTTGTTAAGTGTATGCCTTAAAAATTGAAGTTAGCACACAATTTGGGTTAAGTTTAGGAGGTAATCCCATTAACACTGTTAAGGGCCAATTGGGCTTGTAATTAGACTGGCTTGGGCTGGATTCAAGGCCCAAACAAGTTGCTAAACCTTGTCAAGCGATGGCACCGCCCAAGGTGGGTGGTGGAACCAGCTGAGGCTCAACCTCCTAGCTGGTCTAGGCGGTGGTACTGCCAGCAGTTATTACTGCCAAGTGATGGTACCGCCCTGTCAAGAGATAGTATTGCCAAAGCCCAATCTCTAAGACTTTGTCAAGCGGTAGTATTACTAGATTGGGTGGTGGTACCACATAGTGTCAGTGCTGTAGGCGGTGGTACCGCCTAGCATAGGCGATGGTACCGCCAATACCCTAGAAACCTAAGATAATAAACTTTTTGACTCCAATTTTGAAGCCATTGGGGCCTATAAATACCCCACCTTTTTTTGCATGAAAGGAAAAACAAAAGTGTAATCAAAATATGAAAAAATCATTAAGTGTTGGGGTGTAAAAGTATTGTAAAAGTGCAAAGAGTTCTCCTCCTCCTGCTCTTTAGCTTTGTAATCATCCAAGAAGAGGTGTGAGGCCTGTAAGGGTTATCTCCTAAACCCATGAAAAGGATAAAGTACTGTAAAGAGGTGGTTGGTCTTCGCCTATTGAAGGAAGACCATTAGTGGATGCCGGTGACCTCAATGGAGGAGGAATCGGAAGTGGATGTAGGTCACAACGATCGAACCACTATAAATTCCAGTGTGTTCTTTCCTCACAACTTATTTTCTTTACTTTAGCTGCATTCTAGTTTACTTCCTTACAAATTATCCAATCCCCTCTTCTCTACTCACTTATAAACTTATTAGAGCCAAATGTCTTTTTAAAATGGTTCTCGTCGAACTAAGGTTTTTTCATTGTACGAAGTTTTCAAAATCACTTAAATTGATCATTTTTATCTGTTGCACTAATTCACCCTCCCCCCCTCCCCCTCTTCATGTCGTTCTTGATCCTAATAGTACTACCGCTTGACAGCCCGAAAAAGTATGCTCGTGACTTTTCCAGCTCATAGGTGGTTCAATCTATCCTTGGGTCACTAAATGAGCCTTACACTTGGCCCAAAACAGACCCAACTCAAGCCTAATAGACCCCTAATTGAGTTAGTATGGTTCCTCCCAAAACCAACTCAATTACAATCATGAGTACTTCAATCTAGACACAATCGATTACAAACAGAATATTATGTTGTCTAGCATGTCATTGGTTCATCCGGTGCTTCGTCTGATGCTTTTGGCATATCATCCTCTCTTGCGGTGTATTACCCAATTGATATGTTGACCTCCGTAACATCCGATCTCTTTAGTGCAATGAGTTGAATCTTGAATTTTGATGATGAAATCAATTGAGAGTGTTTATGATCTAATGTGCATTTAAGTGATGTAGGGCTAACGTCAATCAGAAAAGGCAAATTGATTAAAGCATGAGGAATCGGATGTTGGGCCGGAGTAAACATATCAAAAGATTGGATGTTGGGCAAGAGGAACGGTCGATGTATCGGTAGAAGGCTTCGGGCCGTGAATTCAGGTATCAGACCAAGAAGATCGGACATTGCGCCAAGAAGATCGGATGTTGTGAGAAGACAATATGCCGATTGGGCAATACACCGAAAGAGAGGACGATGCACCAAAGGATCGGACAAAGTGCCGAAAGAACCAATGATATGCCGAACAACATAGGATTCACTTATAATCGATTATGTCTAGATTGAGTTAGTTTAGAGTCTAATTGAGTCAATTTAGAATATAATTAAGCCAACTCAATTAGGGGCCAATTGGGCCCAAAATGGGGCTGCTTTAGGCTAAGAGAAAGGCCCATTTGGTGACCCAAGTTTAGGCTATGTTGGGCCAAGTGAAAGGCCCAAACAATAACCAAACAGATGAAATCGTTGTGGTATAGTCTCCGAGACTATATTAGGCGGTGCTACCGCCTAAACACAGTCTTCGAGAGACTATCAGGTGGTGGTACTGCCTAGAGTCAAGGTGTCAGGCGGTGGTACCGCCTAGTGGCAGTGTGTCAGGTGGTGGTACCGTCTAGTGTCAGTACTGCAGGCGATGGTACCACCCAACATAGGCGGTGGTACCATCAGGACTCGGGAAACCCAGGATGAAACTCTTTTAGGCTCCAAATTTGAATCCACTTGAAGCCTATAAATACCTCTCTCATCCCTCGTTAAAGAACACAAGAATTAAGAGTGAAAAAGGAAGAAAATGCTATTGTAATCTTGTGTGAACTCCTCTTCTTCTTCTAAGTGTTAGTATAGTTTGAGAGAGGAGTAAGTGGGGGTGTAAAGTTTCTCTCCTGAGCTTGCAAAAGGAGAATAGAGTTGTAAGGAGGTTGGTCTTCACCTATTGAAGGAAGACCATTAGTGGATACCGGTGGTCTCGACGGAAGGGGAATCGGTGGAGTGGATGTAGGTCACGATGACTGAACCACTATAAAAATCTAGTTTACATTTCTTTTGAGTAATTTACTTTAACTGCAAACTGAATTTTTATTTGCCTACTGCTTTCACTACATATACGAATGAGATTTTAAAGTTAAGCATTTCCAAAATGGGTTTAACCGAAATGAAAGATTTTTGAAATCGATGATTTTATTGCTGCACTAATTCACCACCCCTCCCCCCTCTTAGTGTCGACTCGTTCCTAACAGTTGGTATTAGAGCCACGTTATTTCTCATTTGGTTTAACACCCAAGAGAAATGGCTCTTTTTGGCTCTCAAGAGGGCTTTTCTATCATTCGTCCTCCTATGTTCAATGGGATGGACTACACATATTGTAAAACTCAAATTAGAGTTTTCTTGCTTTCCTTGGATTTAAATTTATGAAATATTATTGAAAACAGATTTGAAAGGTCTTCACTTCTAATAAACCATTGGAATGATTTGGAGAAGAAGACTTTTTCTTTAAATGCTAGAGCTATGAATGCTCTATTTTGTGCCTTAGACAAAAATGAATTCAATCAGGTTTCTACTTGTAAAATGACTTTCGATATTTGGCACATTCTTGAAACCACACACGAAGGCACTAGTAGAGTAAAAGTTTCGAAGATTAATCTTTTAATGCATGATTTCGAGCTGTTTCAAATGAAGCCGAGTGAAATTATTGTTGACATGTACACCCGCTTTACGGATGTCGTCAATACTTTAAAAGCTCTTGGCAAATGCTTTTTAAATTTTGAACTTGTTAACAAGATATTAAGATCCCTTCCAAAGAGTTGGGATCCGAAAGCAACCACAATGCAAGAGGCAAAAGATCTTAATAATTATCCACTTGAAGAACTTTTTGGTTCATTAATGACATATGAAATGACGCATAATGCACATGATGACCATGATGAACAAAACGAACATGAGAATAACCTTCCAAAGAAAAGGAAGGATTTGGTGCTTCAAACAATAGAAAACCACTCGAGCGAAAGCTCAAGTGATGATGAACTTGAACATCTCATAATAAAGCTTAAAGAGTTTTTAAAACAAAAAAAAAAAAAAAAACTTAAAAAGAATGCAACTACTTACTTTGAACGCAAGAAGAAGGAAGTAATCTTGGACGAATCAAGCTCATCCGAAGACGAAGAACAAACCAACAAAGGCGCGGTGGCAAACTACACCTTAACGCTTTCGACAACGAGGTAACCAAAATCCCCTTAATTTATTTCGAAATTACATGATTCTTTTCATGAGTTATTTTTAATTTAGTTTAGAAAAATTATATATAAAGTATTCTTGAAAATTGTATGTTTAATAATTTGATGAAAATGTTAAAAAAATAAGATCATGCTTATCTTTCTAGTAATCATGACAATTGCATGTTTTATGATAATGCAATAAAATGTTAGATATAAATCTAATGCTTGTACACCTACAAGGATTAATTCTATGTATGTTTTAAAGAAGCAATAGTGAGTATCTTGATGATTTCCATATTGCTTTGCGATGAAGATGCCTTATGAAACCATGTTTGATATTTTAATGAAAATTCTAAGAGGTTTGATATCATGCTTAATGAGTTTATAGTTTGAAATTGTGCATGTTATACCTTGAAAACTTGAAACCATGTTTTGGTATCATGCCCAAAGTAATGATGCATAATAATCATGCTTAACGAGTTTATATTTCGAAATTATACATGATGATTTTTATGATTTATGGATTATCGATCTTTGCCATAATGAAAGTTTTTTTTCATTTTAAATATTGATGCTAGTTTTTATTTGGCATAAAAATCTAGGCATGCTTATATGAAATCAATCATATGAATTGAAACACTAAAAAGAGGAAAGCTTTCTCCTTGAAAAAATTTCTCTACTTTATAGATTTTTCAAAAAGGAGAGATTAATGAATCTATCTATTTTTTTTATGAATCTCATGAAAATGATTTTGATTTGATGATTTGAATTTGATTGAGCTTTATCTTGATTTTTTTGAGATTTATAACTTGATATTTCTTATGCATAAACCAATATAATTTGAACTCCCATGTTTCTTTTTGTTATTTACTAAAAGGGAGATTTGTCAAGATAAATCATGTCATTTAGTATTCATGACTTAATCCTTCATGATCTTTGATATTTTATCTTTCATAATATTATTTTTATGCACAATTTCTTGTATTCATGAAGTGTTTATCTCATCACCCAATTAATTTTTCTTTATATTCTTCATGTGATGATATGAAATTATACATAAAATACTCATGATTTGAAATATTTATAATTTGGAATGATGCATGCAATACTATGATTTTTTTATGAAATGATATGAAAGTCAACATTTATCATTTTCTAAAATGATACTCTAAAATGATTATCTATCTTTGTCATGCTTGAAAAATTGTTGTAAAGAAAAAAAGAAATATAAAATTATATTCTTCCCTTCTCTTTGACAATGACAAAGGGGGAGACGAAGTTTGCTAGCTTGCTAGCTAGCTTGCATACTTCAAGAAGAAGCAAAAAATTGCTAGTGTGCACATCTTAAAAGAGAAAGATTTTCTAGCTTGTATAATTCAAGAAGATGCAAAAACATGCTAGCTTGCTCGTCTCAAAAGAGAAGCGAAGATTGCTAACTTGTATATTTCGAAAGTTGCTTTCTTGTACATCTCAAATATTGCTAGCTTACATTTTTTTTAAAATGATGTAAAAATTTGCTAGCTTGCATGATGTAGAACTTGCTATCTTGAACATCACCAAGAATTGCTATCTTGTAATCTCAAGAGAAGCAAAAGTGCTATCTTGCATATTGATAAGACCCCAAAGTCTTATTGTAAAAAAGGAAGAGAAAGGGATGATCGCTTCGAGGGGATCGACCTCCTTGATCACTTCAAGGGGATCGACCTCCTAGGGTTTATCAAAAGCCTAAATAATATTTTCTATAGATAACCGAAAAGAAGCAGTTACATCCCTATTTATAGAGTTCCGACTTTAGTTGAACTAAATAGACTTAATAAATACACAGAAAATAAAAGAAAAGCACAAAAAATAAAAGGAAAATAAAATGATCCTAACAATTCTACCTCCTTCGATTTAGCCTTGTCCTCAAGGCTGAGCAGCATTAAATTCTGGAAACTTCTCCTTTAGCATGCTGTAGGACTCCCGAGTGGCATCTTCCTTTGGTAAGTTGGCCCATCTCACCAGCACTTTAGTTACAAGATGTCTGCGGTACATTACAACTCATCGATCAAGTATAGCTTGTGGTTGAGCTTGAACTTCCCTAGTAGTAGAAGTGTCCGGCAAATGTCGCTACACTATTGCATATTCACGCAATTTCCTCTTAAGGCATGAAACATGAAAGACTAGATGTATTTTAGAGCTAGCAGGCAAATCCAAGCAGTAGGCAACTGGTCCAATGCGTTCTAAAACCTTATAAGGCCCAAAAAACCTAGGAGATAGCTTCATGGAAGATCAGACCTTTATGGAAGTTTGCTTATAGGGTTGAAAATGAAGGAAAACCTAATCACCCACAATAAATTCTTGTTCACTTCTGTGTTTATCAGCTTGTTGTTCATTCTTGCTTGTGCAGCTGTGAGATTATCCTTTAAAAGTTGAATAATCTTATTTCTATCCATCAATTCCTTGTCCACTTGATCAACTTTAGAAGAACCGGATATATATTTTGTAATTGTAGGCTGGGGTTGACCATAAACTGCTTCAAATGGAGTCATTTTAATAGAAGAATAGTAAGAGATATTATACCACCACTCTGCCCAGGGAAGCCATTTAATCCATTCCTTTGGCTTGTCGCTAGTAAAGCATCGGAGGTAATTTTCTTGGCACCTGTTTACCACTTTAGTTTGCCCATCTGTTTGTGAATGATAAGTAGTGCTCATATTCAGTTGAGTACCTTGTAAACGGAAAAGTTCTGTCCAGAAGGAGCTAGTAACAATCTTATCTTTGTCACTAACAATGGAACAGGGACTCCCATGCAAGTTAACTATGTTTTCCACAAAAATATGAGCAACACTAGCAGCAGTATAAGGATGTCGTAAAGCACATAAATGAGCATACTTTGTAAGCCTATCCACGACTACAAGTATAGTACTTTTTCCTTGAGATGGTGGGAGACCGTCAATGAAATTCATAGATATGTCAGTCCAAGTAGCATCAGGAATAGGGAGGGGCTGTAGTAAGCCTGGGGTGGCTACTGTCTCACTTTTGTGACACTAGCAAACATCATATTCTGCAACAAATTTCTTGATGAAATTTTTTATACCTTTCCAGTAAAAAAGTTGTCGAAATCATTTGTAAGTGCGGAGAAATCCCGAGTGACCAGCAATTGGTGATGAATGGAACTCCTTTAGAATTATCGCCTGGCAAGAAGAATGTGAGGCAACCACTATTCGGCCTTTATAGTGCAAGTCCACCGAATCCCAACTATAATTTGGGACAGAACCTAGGGCTTCTTCTAATTTTTTAATGATGTTTTGGATCTCAAGATTATCTGACTATTCCCTTTTGATAACTTCCAAAGTCTCAAAAATAGGAATAGAAATAGCTACTAGTTCAGCTTGTTCTGGAAGGCATGAGAGGGCATCTACTACTAAATTCTCACTCCCCTTTTTATAAGCGATATCATAATCGAATCCTAGTACCTTTGTGACCTATTTCTGCTGCTCTAAAGAAAAAATCTTTTGCTCTAGAAAATATTTGAGGCTTTTGTGATCAATGCGTATTTGAAACCGTCGACCAATTAGGTAGGGTCTCCATTTTGTGACTACATGTATTATGGCTAGCATCTCCTTGTCATAAATAGATAAACTCAAATGGGAAGGGGAAAGAGTCTTACGAGCGTAAGCGATAGGCCGACCTTCTTGCATTAATATAGCCCCTATTCCAGCTCCAGAAGCATCATATTCAATCACAAACAACTTATTAATATCGGGTCGAGCAAGCACGGGTGTAGTACTCATTGCAATTTTTAAGAAATGAAATGCCTGAGTTGCCTCTTCTGATCATCTGATTTCATCTTTCTTTAGAAGTGATGTCAAGGGAGCACTAATTTTATTATAATTATTCACAAACTTTCGATAATAGCTTGTTAGTCCTAAGAACCCTCTTAAAGCTTTGATTGACTTTGGAATTGGCTAGTCTGTCATCACTTGGATTTTTTAAGGATCAATTGCAACACTCTTTTGAAATATGATACGGCCGAGGTACTCAACCTCAGGTTGCCCAAAACTGTACTTGGATTTCTTGATAAAAAGATAATGCTCACGAAGAATATTAAAGACAATTCGTAAATGTAATAAATGACTTTCTAGGGAAGGACTGTATATTAAAATATCATCAAAGAAAACTAAAACAAACTTACGGAGATGAGCCCGAAATATATCATTCATTAAACTCTGGAAGGTAAAGGGCACATTAGTTAACCCAAAAGGCATTACTAGAAACTTATAATGGCCATTATGTGTCCTGAAGGCAGTTTGTTAAACATCACTTTCATGTACTCTGATTTGATGATAGCTCGATTGTAGGTCCAAATTAGTGAAGACTTGAGCTCCTCCCAATTCGTCCAATAGTTCATCCACTAATGGAATAGGATATTTATCTTTCACTATAATGTTGTTAAGTGCTTGATAGTCGACACATATCTGCCATGAGCCATCCTTCTTTCTGACTAGTAAGACTAGGGAGAAATATGGGCTAACACTAGCTCATATAACTCCTGTTTTGAGCATCTCTGTGACAATCCTCTCTATCTCTGCCTTTTGGAAATGTGGATATCTATAGGGTCGGACATTGGTTGGTGCCTTCCCAGGTAATAGTGGGATTCGATGATCATGACATCTAAGAGGTGGAAGTCCGTGTGGCTCTGCAAATATTTCCAGTCGGAATGATTTAATATTTCCAGTCGAAATGTTCATTGTTATTTCCTTTTAAATGTTCTGTAATTGCACCAAGAATCTGGTGTGTGTCTTTCGGAGGACCCGCTCCATCCGATGGCTAGTGATAGTTGTAACTTTACCTTCGCATCTTCCTTTGAGAGTCACCTACTTTTCATTAATAAAGAACTTCATAATTAGTTTAGAAAATTTCCAGGAGACATCACCTAGGGTTGATAGCCATTCAATTCTGAGCACCACTTCATAGTCTTCCAAGGGTAATAAAAAGAAATCCATAAGTAATTCTTGGCCTTGCAAAGTCAATTTTATCTTTGAGCACTTGCTATCACAAGTTAAAATCCATCCATCGGCGACCTTGACTTCAAATTTGTCATAACATTCGATGTGGTAAGCTAATCGGGCTGCAACTTTCCTATCCATAAAATTATTAGTGCTACCCATATCAATCAAAACAGTGATAGGTTGGTGTTTTAGAGTTCCCCCAATTTTCATAGTTTGTGAATTATAGTAGCCAGCTAATGCATGCACTATATGTGTGACAGTTTCAACATCATCATCAGTTTCCACATCTCCCTGATTGGAATCCAACACTTCTGCTTCCAGTTCCTCCTCGATCGGTTCAATCATCAAAAGTCTTCCTTGTTTGCATCGATGCTCCTTACTCTACTTTTCATCGCAATGCCAACACAAACCCTTCGCTAACCTTTCTTTGAGTTCTTCTCAGGTTAGTCTGCTAGTGTTATGATTTCGACTAGGAGTAGATAAGGTAGGTTGCTTGCTAATCACCTATTTATTGGCACCTCTATTTCGATGATATTCTGCACTGATTTTTTTCTCATGCAGGCATATAAATGAAATCGCAGCCATCATAGTGCGGGGTTGACAAATGAATAAGCCCTTCAATAAATGTACCCAGAAGTTGTCATTCTGACCAATTTCTAGCTTGGTTTGACAATCTTTCATACCTACTCTGATATTCCAACACTATAGAAGTCTGACGAATTTTGGTGAGCTGGCCATCAATATTCTCATATTCGGATGGGCCAAAGCGAACAAGAAGCCCTCTTTTGAACTGCTCCCATAAAGGAACTCCATGGCAAGTTTCATACCAATCGTACCACTGGATTGCATCTCCAACGAGTTGGATTAAGGCTACTTCTACCTTGGATTCTTTTGGGGTTCTATGAAAATGAAAAAAAATTTCCGCCCTAGATATCCAACTAGTCGAATCCCCCCATCTTCCCATCGTGGAAATTCTACCTTAATACATGGGTAGTGTGTGTCACCATCCTGGGACCCTTTTCCTGTACCTCATAATTTGTTCAACGTAGAACTTGAGCTCCCATCTTGTTGAAACCCACTAAATTGCTCTAACAAGCTCTTTTTGAAATCATAAAGGGTTTCTTATGACTCACGGGAGCGATCTCCAAATAGTCAGGTTGAGGCTGCGATGATGGCAACCGGCGACTGTGACAGCGGAGGCAGAGCAAGGGAGAGGCAGCGTTAAGTGGCCGGGGTTGAGGTTACAGTGGAGAATAGGAATCGACGGTGGCACCATGGGAACAACGGCAATCGGTGATTTGCCCTGTTTCTATCACCAGAGCAAGGGGAGTCTGCGAGGATCACGGTTGGGGGGCGAGCAGCGTTGTCACTGGCTAGGCAGTAGCAGCGACGGTGGCGGCAACCGACGTTCGTAGCAGCAAGGGGACCCGCACGACTGTGGCGCGGTTGGAAATAAGGGCAACAGGTGAATTGCCTATGCTTGCTCTGTTTCAGTTACAGAGGATGCAGAGAAAGGGGGAGCGGCGGCTGAGAGGCGAGCGACGGTTGTCGCACGGTGGCTAGCAGCGGTGGTGAGTCGGTTGGGTGGCGACGGCGCTCTAGATGAAGAGGAGTGCTGGAGGAGGCGCGGCTGGTGGAGGCGCGGTTGGAAACAAGGGTAGTTGCCCTGTTTCGATCACCGTGAGGAGGGGGACAACCGGCGGCTGTGGCTGCAACTCGGGGGGGGCACAGTGGCAGGGAAGTTAGAGCAGCATCGCTGGCAGTATCAACGACGAAGGGGTGGTCCGCTGGCTGGGAGACAGCGCTAGCGGCCTTCTCGCTCGAGCGCGATGGGGAAGCGAGGAGGAGAGGTTGCTGGCTGGGGGGCAGCGGCAGCGTTGGTCGATCGGCCGGTAAGCAGCGCCGGCCGTGGGAAGGAGGCAACAAGGCGTGCCGGAGAGCAAAGGTGGTGGTGGGGGAGAAGGGAAGTAGAGGATCCTTCTCGGTTTATAGAGTTCCGATTTTAACTAATTAAACAGACTTAATAAATACACAGAAAATAAAATAAAAATATAAAAAATAAAAGGATAATAAAAGGATCCTAACACATATCTCAAGAAGCAAAATATATTAACTTGCATATCTAGCAAATTTTACAAACTTGAAAAACTCAAAATTATTGCTAGCTTGCATGATGATAAAACTTGAGATCTATAATGCAATGATTTGAAACTTGTGAAACGCACTTCTCCTTTTTGTTGATGACAAAGGGGGAGAAGTATGATGATGTTATACATGATTTTATGATGACATGTTAGAAATATTCATGATGAAATTTGCTTTGACTCGAATTCAGCTTGAATTTAAGGTTCTATCAATATGGCATACTGATAGAGGGAGTTAAGGTTAACTCCGTCATCAATTTGTTGTCATCATCCAAAAGGGGGAGATTGTTAAATTTTGGATTTTGATGATGAAACCAATTGAGAGTGTTTGTGATCTAATGTGCATTTAAGTGACATAGGGCTATCATCAATCAGAAAAGGTAAATTGATTAAAGCAGGAAGAATCGGACATTGGGCCGGAGCAAACATGTCAGAAGATTGGATGTCAAGCCGGAGGAACAATCGACATATCTGCAAAAGGCTTCGGGCCATGAATTCAGGTATCGGGCCAAGAAGATCGAACATTGTGCCAAGAAGATCGGATATTACGAAAAGACAACATGCTGATTGGGCAATACACCGAAGGATCAGACGATGCATTGAAGGATCAGATGAAGCGCTGGAAGAACCAATGACATGTCGGACAACATAGGATTCGCTTGTAATCGATTATGTCTAGATTGAGTTAGTTTAGAGTCTAATTGAGTCACTTTAGAATGTAATTAAGCCAACTCAATTAGGGGCCAATTGGGCCCAAAAGAGGGCTGTTTTGGGCAAAGAGAAAGGCCCATTTAGTGACCCAAGTTTGGGCTATGTTGGGCCAAGTGAAAGGCCCTAACAATGACCAAACAGGTGAAACCGTCGTGGCACAATATTCGAGACTTTGTCAAACGGTGGTACCACCAGTCTGGGTGGTGGTACTGCCTAAGCACAGTCTCCGAGAGACTATCAAGTGGTGGTACCACCAAACTGGGCGATGGTACCACCTAGTGTTAGGCTGTCAGGTGATGGTACCGCTAGTCTAGGCGGTGATACCGCTTAGTGGCAAGGTGTCAACCGGTGGTACTACCTAGTGTTAGTGCTGTAGTCAATGGTACCATCAGGACCCAAGAAACCCAGAATAAGACTCTTTTAGGCTCCAAGTTTGAATCAACTTGAAGCCTATAAATACCCCTCTTATTCCTGGTTAAAGAACACAAGAATTAAGAGTGAAAAAGGAAGAAAACACTGCTGTAATCTTGTGTGAACTCCTCTCCTTCTTCTAAGTGTTAGTATAGTTTGAGAGAGGAGTAAGTGGAGGTGTAAAGGTTCTCTCTTGAGCTTGCAAAAAGAGAATAGAGTTGTAAGAAGAAAGTTGGCCTTTGCCTATTAAAGGAAGACCATTAGTGGATGCTGGTGGCCTCGACAAAAATGGAATCGGCAGAGTGGATGTAGGTTACGACGACTGAACTACTATAAAAATCTAGTTTGCATTTCTTTTGAGCAATTTACTTTAACTACAAACTGAATTTTTAAATTGCCTACTACTTTCACTACATATACGAATGAGATTTCAAAGTTAAGCATTTCCGAAACAAGTTTAATCGAAATGAAAGATTTTCGAAATCAACAATTTTACCGCTGCACTAATTCAACCCCCCTTAGTGCCGACTTATTCCTAATACAATGTCCGATCCTTCTGGCCCGATGCCCGAACTCATGGCACAAAATCTTCTACCGACATGTTGATTGATCATTCGGCTCAACGTCCAATCTCTTGACATTTTCCAACCCAACATCTGATTTCACTACTTTAATTGATTTGTCTTTCCCTGATTAGAGCTAGTCCTATGTTACCAAAAATGTAAATTAGATCATTAACTCATCAATTTATTTCATCATCAAAATTCGAGATTCAAAAATCTCTCTATTTTTTATGATGACAACCAATTGATGATGGGGTTTAAACTAAACTCTCTGTATCAATATGTCATATTGATAGAAAATTTAAATTTGGAAAATCATGACTATTTCATCATTGCATACATCATGAATATTAAAAGAACCAATTAATCATATCATTGCATGCATCTTAAAATCATGAGTATTGCATGCATTATTCCATATCATAAATATTTCAAATTATCATGGTATCAAAATATCAAAGTACATTACATCCTACCATGTATGATCATCATAACTTCTCATTGTATGCATCATCATAATATCATGAGTATTTCATGCATAATTTCATATCATCATCATAACTTCTCCCCCTTTGTCATCAACAAAAAGGAGAAAAGTGCAACTAACAAGTTTTACATCATTTTAAAATATGCAAGCTAGCAAGGTTTTGAGATACGAAAGTTAGAAAAATTTTTGCTTCTCTTAAGATGTGCAAGATAGCAATAACTTCTTCTTGAGATGGGCAAGCTAACACTTTTTGCTTCTTGAGATGGGCAAATATAAAGATAGGCAAGATAGCATTTTTTGCTTCTCTTTTGATATATGTAAGCTAGCAAGTTGTGCCTTTCTTTGAAATATGCAAGCTAGCAATCCTTTCTCCCCCTTTGTCATTGTCAAAAAGAAGGGAAGAATAAAATATTATAATTCTTTTCCCTTTACATCAATTTTTAAATCATGACAAATATTAAAAGCAAAGATAAAATTTACATCAAGAATGATCAATTTGATGATGAGGTATAGATATCATAAACACAAAGGAGTTATAACAAATCTCAAATTGAAAAGATCATGACTCATTTAGATAAGTCTCCTCTCTAGTAAAAAGAGAGAATTATATGAGAACAAATAATAAGAGATTTTGATTCATAAAAAAAATCAGTATCAAATATCGAGAAATCAAGATCATGATTAGGATAAAAACTTCTCTATAGCAAAAAGAAACATATTATAACTTGATTCATGCATAAGAAATCTCAAGTCATCAATATCATGATTCATAAAAAATTTCAAGGATCAAGTGTATGATTTAGATAAAACTCATTCAAATTCAAATCATCAAATCATCAAAATTACTTTCAAGAGATTCAAAATGACATAAATAGATTTTTCAATCTCTTATTGAAAACTCGATAGGATAGAGAAATTTCCAAAAAAAATGCATTCCCTTTTTAGTTTTAATTTGTGTGATTGATTTTATACAAGCATGCCCATTTTTTTTAATGTCAAAACCATGCATTATGTTTAAAACCTAAAAATAAGATTCATCATAAAAATCATCAAGACTTCAAATCATCATGCATAATTATATCATTAAATCATTGAGCATGATTTCATTAAACATAAAGTATTTTCAATCAAATGATTTATTACCAATAATTATAATTCTAATGCTCTTTCCTTTATTGTTTCGGCTAGTGAGCTTTATGAAGTATTTTGGATCTCCAATCATGAGCATCCACAATCGAAATTTTATTTTTGCTCCTAGCTTTTGATTGTAAAGATGTCTACAAGAAGGGTGAGTTTGTTGTAGGTACCTATTTAGCTTTGGGTCCTCATGATTGAATCTACCTATTTTAATTTTTGGCATTAAGATATTCATGGTTCCTTTAGGAACCCAAACCAATTTATGTGAGTTATACTTTTTAAATAAACATTTAAAAGCACAATGACCATCTATCATAAAAATTGCACTTAACCTTAGGGGTAACATGTAATGTGGGTCCTTTAATAAAAGTAGTTGGCTTTTGTTGAGTGTAATTACTCACAAAGTTAATTCGTTCCTTTATATGAACATGAACCTTATTAGCAAGGATCATGTTTAGAGATTTATTATCTATTTTAATTTTTTCTAATATTTCTTGTAGTAAAATATTTTCTTTCTTAAATGAATCTATCTCTTCACACTTAGTGCAAGGAGCTAACATACTATCATCATACTCATTTTTTAATTTATCAAATTTACTAACAAGAGAAGCATGCTCCTTTTTTAATAATTTATATTTTTTACCAAATAAATTATATTCATTAAACAAATCATGAAAGGCATTAAATAATTCATCGTAAGGTAAATAAGATTCGTTTGAGTCACTTACCTCATCGTTGAGAGCCATTAAGGCTTAGTTCGCTACCTCGCCTTTGTTGGTTTACTTCTTATTTTTGGATGTACTCAATTCGTCCAATGTCCCCTTGAATTCTTTCTTTTTCTTTAGCAACTTCTTCGATTTATAGCAAGTTGTTGTATTATTTTTAAGTTCATTTTTAGAATTAGACTTTTTCATGAACTTTTTAATTTTTTTGTCAAAAGTTTCATGTCATCATCACTTGAGCTTTTGCTCGAGTGGTCTTCTATTGTTCGAAGTGCCAAATCAAAGAACAAGAAGTTCTCATGGTCATCATGTTCAATACAAGTCATTTCTTAAGTCATTAAAGACCCAATAAGTTCTTCAAGTGAAAAATTGTTTAGGTCATTTGCTTCTTGTATTATCGTTACTTTTGGATCCCAACATTTTGGAAAGGATCTTAGAATCGTGTTTATAAGTTCAAAATTAGAAAAATATTTACCACAAGCTTTCAAACTATTGACGACATCCGTAAAATGGGTATACATATCAATAATAGTTTTGCTTGACTTAATTCGAAACAATTTAAAACTATGCATCAAGAGATTGACTTTAGACTCTTTAACTCTACTTGTGCCTTCATGTGCAATTTTGAGTATATGTCAAATATCATGCGCAGTTTCGTATATAGAAATCTGATTAAATTTATTTTTATCTAGAGCATAAAACAAAGCATTCATCGCTTTAGCATTTAATGAAAATGTTTTCTTCTCCAAATCATTCCATTCATTCATTAGATTAGAAGACTTTTGAAAATCACTTTCGATAATATTTCATAAATTCAAATCCATAGAAAGCAAGAAAACTCTCATTCAAGTTTTCCAATCAATGTAGTCTGTCCCATTAAACATAGGAGGACAAATGATAGAGTGACCCTTTAGATTTCCAGAAAAAACCATCTCTCTTGGGTGTTAAACCAATAGAGAGAAATATGGCTCTGATACCAACTATTAAGAACGTGATGACACTAAGGGGGGAGGGTTGAATTAGTGCTTTCGTAAAAACATCGGCGATTTGAAAACTTTATTCAATAAAATTATATCAGAAATGTTGATGGTGTGCTTGACTTAGAAGAAATGCAATAAGCAATTAAAGCAATATCGATGACAATGAAAAGTAGAACAGAAATGCAAACAGAGTTTTATAGTGGTTCGGTCATCGCAACCTACAACCACTCCTAATTTCTCTTTCGTCAAGGCCATCGGCGTTCAATAACGATTTCTTTCAGTGGACAAAAATCAACTACCCTCTTACAACTTTTTCTCCTTTTTACAAGCTCAGGAGAGAACCTTTACAAGTTTCGCACCTCTCTTAAAATTAACTCTAAACTCTAAGAGGTGGAGGGAAACACTCAACACTTTTGAAGCTTTTTCAACTCTTTTTTGTCAAGGATTATTTTCTCCTTTCTACCCTTTTTTCTTGCTTTCTTAAGTAGGAAAGAGTGGGGTATTTATAGAGCCAAAAAAGGTCTCATCTTGGGTTTCCCAGGTCTTGGCGGTACCACCGCCTATGTTGGGTGGTACCACCGCTTGTCTACCACTAGGCGGTACCATTGCCCAGTTTGGCGATACCACCATGTGACATAGTCTAGGAGATTATGTCTGGGCAATATCACCGCCCAGTCTAGCGGTACCATCGCTTGACACACTAACACTGGATAGTACCACCACCTAATCTAGCGGTACCACCGCCTGATAGCCTAGAGAAGTATATTCTTAACTTTTCTAGCTCATAGGTACTTTAACATATCCTTGAGTCACTGAATGAGCCTTGCACTTGGCCTAAAATAGTCCCAACTCAGGCCTAATAGGCCTCTAACTGAGTTAGTAGGGTTCCTCCCAAAACCAACTCAATTACAATCATGACTACTTCAATCTAGACATAATCGATTACAAACAGAATACTATGTTGTCTGGTATATCATTGGTTCATCCAGTGCTTTGTTTGATCCTTCTAGCATATCATCATCTCTTATGATGTATTGCCCAATCTGTATATTGACCTCCGCAACATTTGATCTCCTTGGCGCAATGTCCAATCCTTCTGGCCTTATGCTCGAACTCATGGCATGAAGCCTTCTGCCGACACGTCGACCAATATTTTGGCTCGACGTCCAATCTCTTGACATGTTTCGTCCCAACATCTGATTTCACTACTTTAATCAATTTGTCTTTCCTTGATTAAAGCTAGTCCTACATCACTCAAAATATAGATTAGATCGTGAACTCATCAATTGATTTCATCATCAAAATCCGAGATTCAATAGTCTTAACGTAACCTCGAGGGACTTGACCAATTATGCTAGGCCCAAAAAGGTAGACAAGTATTTCCAATCACAACTCTTTATGATTCTCATCCTATTCAGCCTCAAAATTATCATGGCTTCGAGGGACTCGACTAACCACGATGTTCAGTTAAGTCATCACCATCATTACAAGATGAGTCTAATTCGATGATATGCCTTCGATGGACTCGACCAAGCATATCATATCCTCAGATCTTTAGTGACATCTGTATGTCATATGTAAAATCTTGAATCACAATATAGCTGAGCCTCGAGGGACTCGACCAACTCAACCTATGTCGGGAATCGATTTCTTCCTATAATGATGGAAGGCCACGTGGGTTAATCTAATTACCTCATATTTACCAACTTAATATTATCAAGAGAGGGGATTTTGATTCAATCTACCAATATGATGTGTCACACACATACATATTTAATATATATCTACATCGCATGCAAATATATCTATATATCTAGTAGGTGTACAGTCAATCACACATCACATGAGCAATCACACCAAATGATCATGGACCATAGCCAAATGTGATCAAGCCTAAGCTAGTGGGCCCAATCACTCACATCATGATCTATGTGTATATCAGCGCATCTCTATGCCTTATGATCATCCATCTCGTCTTCATTGGTCTCATCTACATCTTGACGCATCTCCATGAGTCGTGATCGTTTGTCTCGACCTCGTGGGTCCCACTATCACCTCCACGCTCTTGCCAAGCCTCTTCGTGTAATTGTAATATAATCATAAGCACGTAGGCCCGACAATAAACGAGAAAAATTAAAGGCTCGCAGGTCCCAATAATAATAATAATCACATCACATATACACGCACATCACACAGTCCATGATCATCGATCCACATCACATGTACACATCACTATGTAGGACTACTAGATAATAGTAATTAATTAATTATTCTATAGTATTTTGGGATCCCTACATAGGGTGCCCCCATATGGCAGGTAGTCCCTTATGTGGCTAGGAAATCTTAGCCACTAAGGACTCCCCTAAGGCCAGGAATCCTAGGCTGTAAGTGTCATACCCCCCGAATTATCACATTCAGGAGGTGTGACCCTGTCTAAAATCAATAATATTATAATTCATCGTCACATTCCAGGATCTAATCACACGTTTGAGGACACTGAGAAAACATTCAAGTCATTCACCTCTACAATCCACAATTCATAAAACCTGTGCAATTTTTAATCATACTATCAAATCACTTAATGATTCACAAAATCCAAAGCCAACTCAACTAAACCATAAACACATCATAAATCCATAAGCCTAGCAATCTATACAATCACAAAACCAACATGTACTATATATTTATATCATTTCACAATTTAAACTTAACATTCCCAAAATCCTAACGTGAGAGGTACTTTTCAAACATTTACAAAACTCATAAGTTCATATTTACCATAAACATTCCATTAGAAACCAAGTGTACTTATACAACAAAACATATCATCCACTAAAGGTTTGCCCAAGGTCTTCTAGCTTTCCACTGTCGTAGCTCAATTTAAACATTTTTGCGAGCGACAAGCTATCCTGAAAAATTTATATAGCAACGGGGTGAGCACATAGAGCTCAGCAAGTGACTAACATATCCATAGCAAAGAGAACAGTTTCGAACAAATAATGTTTGGAAATACAAGGCGAAGATACAAGAGTTCAAGATAGCCACTCGACAAATCCAGAGTTACAATGTCATTTCATTCGAAGCATGTTTTGTTTATAATAATGGAGTAAGGGCTAATTGGAGCATATCATTGATAGAAGGAGCATATCCATGGCATATGGTATATTTCAAAGTATATCAAAGACGTAAGGAGCATTTCGGATATCAATGGCATATAAAACAGTTCAGAACATATCAATGGTGGATGAAATACTTCGGAATGTATCAATGGCATATGGAAATGTTTCGGAAGCATAGGAAGCATTTCAGAAAATATCAAAGAACAAATACGAAATAGAAGCTCAAACGTCGCATTTGACGTTGCATTCATTTTATTCTTATCCAAAGCATGCATAGAAACATAGCCAAAGCTTTGGATATCATGTCAAACACATAGAGGGCACTGTGGGACCATATACATAATGTGATTCATCCATTTCTGGATGACCACCAAGCATAAGTCTCCCACGTCTAGGAGCTTCATCCACCCATGTCTGAATGAAGTTAATGGGGCCGGTAGAGCAATCGCGGGCTCTAAGCATAACTTCCTTTACCATTTCTGGCAAAGGTTCACCTTATCCCACAAGACACCAGAGTACAAAAGAATAGTATGAACAATAACATTGGCACATATCGGAAGTACATGCGGAACAACGGAAATATGCGTGTGCCTTTATCAAATAAGGAAATGCAAATGAAGCATTACATAATAAATTTTCGACATACAATAATTTTAAGATGAACAATATAAGAATTTCAAAGGACTAATATAAAGCTCAATTGAAGTAAGGGTTTTTGCTGAAATCAATTTCTATAGAGAAGAAACAAGAAAAGCTGAAATCGACCAAAGCTCGATTTTGGTAGAATTTGAGAGGCACATCGTATGAATTATCTGGATAACCAATTATGCTCCAATTTATACAAAATAGGTGTTATTCGAAAGATATATCAATCTAGTTTTAGGTAAATAAGTTTTGCATGAATTGGAGTTTACTGAAGGGAGTTATAAATAATTTCGTAACAAAAGGTCTGAAAATATAAGCTCTATTTTACTGAATACACAGGGTCGATGAAAACAAATGTTTTAGTTTACAATTGTACTCTAAAAATCTCAAATAAGGTAATCAAAGAAATACTTTTAGTCTAGTTTCCAATAAATTATAATTTGCATGAATCTGAGTTCCCAGCAGAATGTTATAAGCAGTTAAGCAACAAGAGGTCAGAAATTATAATCCCTAGTTTGCAGAATCTATAGGGTTAATTGAAACAGAAGTCTTAGTAACCAT
>LVTN01001153.1:6933-20569 GCA_001649415.1 Musa itinerans
AGATTCTAAACTTGGGGTTGATCTCTTTAGGGGATCGGCCTCCTTGGAACTCTATAGGGGTTCCTCCCTCCAAGTTGTTGCTCAAAGGCTACAAAAAAGATTCATCTATTGCTTATCAAAAGAGGAGGAATACATAGCTATTTATAGGGCTTTTAAACCCTAACTCCTAATAGGACTCCTACTTCTAACCAACTCCTAATAGGACTCCTACTCAAGACTCTTATTCCTTTACAACTCCTATTTATTCTCTAAGAAACAACCTCCTAACCCTAACTTTCATTTTCACCTCTTTAATAGGGGTTGACTTAGGTAGGTTTTACATGAATGTCTCAATTAGGACTCTCCTAGCTAGAGTCCTAACAATCTACTCCCGATTCCTCCTCCGTTGAGGCCACCAGCATCCACTAATGGTCTTCCTTTAATGGGTGAAGACCAACTACCCTTTTACAACTCTTTTCTCCTTTTCACAAGTTTAGGAGATAACCTTTACAACCACTCAACCCTCCCTTAAACAGAAATTACACTCTTAAATAAGAGGAGGGGAACTCTCGAGATTATAATAGTGTTTTCCCAAATTTATATTCTTAGTTCATATGTTAACCAAGCAGGGATGAGTGAAATTTTTATTGGCCCCAAATGGCTTTAAAATTGGAGCTAAAATTTTGAATCCTCGGGTTTTCTGAGTACTAGCGGTACCATCGCTAGTACTTTCTGACACTAGGTGGTACCACAACCTAGTTTGATGGTACCACCACATTGTTAGGATCGAGTCAGCACTAAGAGGGGGGTGAGTGCAGCGGATAAAATTACGTCAGTTTAAAAATCTTTCATTCGATTAAAATCAATTTTAGAAAGATGTTAACTTGAAACACGTTCGTAAGAGTGTGTAGCTAAAGTAATAAGGAAGTATGGCAGATTTCGATAAATGTAAATAACAAAGTAGAAATGCAAACCAGTTTATAGTGGTTTAGTCGCTGTGACCTACATCCACTTCTGATTCCTCCTTCATCGAGGCCACCGGCTTTTACTACTAATCTTCCTTCAATGAGCGAAGATCAACTACCCTTATAACTCGATTCTCCTTTTGACAAGTTCAGGAGAGAACCTTTACACCCCCACTTCCTCCTCTCTTAAACCACACTAACACTTAGAGCTTGAGAGGAGTTCTTACAAGATTATAATAGTATTTTTCTACTTTTTTGCTCTCAATTCTTATGTATGTTAACCAGTGATAAGAGGGGTATTTATAAGCCTTAAGTAGATTCAAACTTGGAGCCTAAAAAGGTCTCATCCCGGGTTTCCCAAGTCCTGGTGGTACCATCGCTTGTGCTGGCGGTACCACCGCCTACAGCACTGACACTGGATGGTACCACCACCCAGACTAATGGTACCACTGCTTGATATTGGGCGGTACACCGCCTGACACTGGGAGGTACCACCGCCTGACACAGTCTCGAAGACTATGCCTCGTAGACTAAGCCACCGATGGTGCCATTGTTGGGTCATTATTTGAGCCTTTCACTTGGCCCAACATAGCCTAAACTTGGGCCTAATTGTCCCCTAATTAAGTTGGCCCAATTCCAACCTAGCCTTTTGGTTCTCTCCTATTTATAGAGGCCCCATGTCAACTTAACCCTTTTGGATCATACTCTATTGGGTATTAGTGTCTCAAGTTTAAGGACCGGATACACCACTAGGATGACGTAATTGTTGTCTAATAATTAGGCATCATTAACCATCCAACATTCAGTGAGCAGATCAATCAGTGAACTCATTCTCCAATGAGCACCTGCACTATATCCCTAGTGACCCCACACAAGCTGATATGAGACCAGCAGCCTCCATCATATGGATGGGTCTATAGCACACCGGTCTATCCAGTTATCTTGATGTCCCTCTCGAGTAACCTATGACTAGGATTATTTAGAGTATGTGTTTAGAGGTGAATTGGTCTTATTATCGTGATCTCATCATGATCTGATTCTCATTGCACAGATCCATAGACATCATAATATATTAATGCATCAAGCAATATAAAGTAAGAAAATGCCATAATAATAATAAGCAAAAAAGACTGTGTCATGTCATATGTGCCATCACTCACATGATTGGCTTACAGGGCACCTATGATTAGCAATCTCCCACTTGACCTATAGCCAATCACCTATGTGCCAGATCCTCATCAGACCTCGGTGATGCTTAAAGACAATATGAGACAACTTTATTTAGGCACGACTCCCAGATCTATAATGAACTTTTTCATCCAAGCTCCCTCCTTTGTTGCCTCAGTTACAACAATATACTCTGCCTCTATGGTCAAGTCAGTAGTAGTATCTTGCTTATAACTCTTTAGGCAAACTGATCCTCTATTCAAGATGAACAATATCATAAATTAGACTTGCTATCATCAACATCGGACTAGAAGCTTGAGTAAAAGAACAATATCATCAACTAGCCCTCAACCCTGAGGCTATTTCCTCCATATACAAGTAAAAAATCCTTAGTCCTTCTTAAGTACTTAAGGATACACTTTACTACTTTCCAATACTCCAAGCCTGGATCCGCCTAATACCTGCTCGTGACACTTATAACATGCAATATATCAAGCCTGGTACATAGCATAACATACTTGATAGATCCTATCGCTAAGACATAATGTATCCTATCTATGTCTGCCCTTTCTTTAGGAGTCTTTGGGGACATACTCCTAAAAAGTGATATTCCATGTCTCATCAGTATAAGATCTCTCTTGGAGTTTTTCATGCCAAATATTTTGACAATGGTGTCTATGTACCTAGACTAGGACAAGCCAAGCATCCTCTTGGATATATCTTTATAGATCTGAATCCCCAATATGTAGGATACATCCCCTAAGTCCTTCATGGAGAAGTGTCTAGATAGCCAAGCATTTACTATGGAGAGAATTTCTATATCATTCCTAGTGATTAGGATGTCATCCACATATAATACCAAGAAGGTGATAGCGCCCCCACTTGCTTCTATTAGGAACGGGGTTGGCACTAAGAGAGGGGGTGAATTAGTGCAACGGTAAAAATTACATCTTCAAAAACTTTCATACGATTAAATCTGTTTATGTTGAAAACTGATTTTGGAAACTTAACTTGAAAGCATACGGAAGCATACTTGATGTAAAGCAAGGAAGGCAGTTTGCAGTTAAGAGAAATAGTAAAACAGAAATGCAAACCGATTTATAGTGGTTCGGTCGTCGTGACCTACATCCACTCCTCCGATTACTCTTCCGTCGAGGCCACCGGCATCCACTATCGATCTTTCTTTAATAGGCGAAGATCAACCTCCTTCTTACAACTCGATTCTCCTTTTACTAGGTTTAGGAGATAACCCTTACACCCCCACTTACTCCTCTCTCAAACTATTCTAACACTTAGAATGTTGAGAGGAGCTCACATAAGATTGCAGTAGCATTTCTTTCCTTTTTTACTCTTAATAATTTTGTATGTTAACTAGGGATGAGAGGGGTATTTATAGGCTTCAAGTTGATTCAAACTTGGAGCCTAAAAACATCTCATCCTAGGTTTCCTGGGTACAGACGGTACCACTGCTTGTGCTAGGCGATACCACCTCCTGACAAAGCTCGGAGATCGAGCTCTAGTGGTACCACCGCCTGACAGGGGCGGTACCACCGCTGGCAGCATTTACTATCGACGGTACCACTGCCTAACAGGGGTGGTACCACTGCCCAGAATTCTTGGGAGATCGAGTCTCCCAGGCAGTGCCACCGCACAGAATTCCTGGTCCTGGTTGGGCCTTGAATCCGGCCCAAACCACAACTTCGGGCCCAATTGGCCCCTAACAGAGTTAATGGGATTACCTCCCAATCCCAAGTCCATGTGCCCTCGTTGTTCTCCTATCCCATAGCATGGTCTTTAGGAGTAAGCTCGGAGATGAAGTCAGCTGGCACCTGAGCTTTGATGGTGGTTCTGGGGGAGTCCTAAATGTCGAATTCGTCGAGCTCGATCGACCATCGTAGCATTCGACCCAATGCATCGAAATTAGAAAGGATTGTCACAATGGCTAGTCGATAATCACTTTGATTGTGTGAGCTTAGAAATATGGTTGCAGCTTTTGGGCCGTCTTCATCAGTGCGAGGGTTAGCTTCTCGATCTGGGAATACCGCTCTTCCGGCCCGACGAGGACATGGCTGACGTAATAGACAGGTTGTTGGGCTGGTGGCATTTCCCGAACTAACACCGAGCTGATCGCCTACGCTGAGGCCGCTAGGTAGAGACCAAGGGTTTCACCCGGCTCAGGCGAGGCGAGTCGAGGCAAGTGAGCGAGGCACGCCGTCAACTTTTCGAAGGCTTCTTCGCATTCCGGGGTCCATGTGAAGTTGTCGGCCTAACACAGAGCCCGAAAGAAGGGGAGGCACTTGTCACTTGATCATGACACGAACCTGCTGAGTGTCGCCAACTTCCCAGCGAGGCACTGCACCTCCTTGACCGAGCAGGGGGGATGCATCTTGGTTATGGCCTGAACCTTCTCCTAGTTGGCATTTATCCCTCTTTGGTGGATGATGAAATCGAGGAATTCCCTGAGCTGACCCTGAAGACACACTTCGTGGGATTCAGGCGCATGTTGAACCGCCTAAGCATTTGGAATGTCTCCACCAGGTCGGTCAAGTGCACGCTTGCAGCCTTGCTCTTTATAATCATGTCGTCCACATATACTTCCATGTTCCTCCCGAGCTGGTGCTTGAACAGCTCATCGACCATTCTTTGGTAAGTCACTCCAGTGTTCTTTAGACCGAAGGGCATCACTTTATAGCAATACACTCCTCTATCGGTAATGAAGGCGGTGTTCTCTTGATCTTGAGGTGCCAACAAGATTTGGTTGTAGCCCGAGAATTCGTCTATAAATGTAAGGAGTTCATAGCCTGCGGTGGCGTCGACTAATTGGTCTATCTTAGGAAGTGGATAGCAGTTTTTGGGGCATGCCCGGTTGAGATCGGTGTAATCAACGCACATCCTCCAGCTTCCATTGGGTTTCTTAACGAGGACTACATTCGATATCCACCAAGGGTATTTCACCTTGGTAATAAATCCTGCTTCTTTAAGGCGATCGACCACGTCGCTGATCGCCTTCTGCCAGTTGGGAGCGAACTTCCTTGGTCTTTGCTTCACCAGCCTAGCCTCAGGGTCGATGTTGAGCTGGTGCTGGGTCACCCTTAGGTCGATCCTGAGCATCTCCCTGGGGGACCATGCGAACACATCAACATTTTCCCTCAAGAAGTCGATGAGCTAGAGCTGATTTGCTTCGGGTAGTGCCGTCCCGACTTTCACAGTCAAATCAGGCCGGTTCCTTTTCAAGGGCACCTCGATGAGTTGCTCTGGGGGCTCTAGGCACATAGATGTCATAGCTCTGTCTCGGGGATCCAGGACTTGACGAGGGTATGACTTCTCCGGGAGAGTAACTGCTGTATGATAGCATTGCCTTGACTCTCCCGAATCGCTTTGGGATTCCCCGATCCCTGCCGAAGTTAGAAACTTAATGGCTTGGTGGTAGGTAGACACCACCGCTTTCAATTTGTTGAGCGTCAGTCGGCCAAGGATGGAGTTATAGGCCGAGGGTAGGTCGACTACCATGAAGGTGGTCATTGTTGTCTTGGCCCTCGGCTCTTCCCCGATGGTGACAGGAAGGATGGTGGTCCCGAGCAGGGAGATAGAATCCCCCATGAACCCAGTGAGTGTCGATGCCATGGGGGCGAGGTCTTCCTTGGTCAAGCCGAGCTTCTTAAAGGCATCGAGGTACAGTACGTCAGTAGAACTTCTAGTGTCGACCATTACTCTTTTGACCCGAGCGTTGGCGATCCGAATGGAGATCACCAAAGCATCGTTGTGATGGGAGCACTCAACCTCTTCGGTTCCGAAGGTGATTTCAGGCTCGAGCTTGGGTCGGGGATGTTTCTCGACCGCACTCCGGGCATAGGCCTTCCTTGCTGTTGAGCTGCTGCCACCGGCCGCTGGTCCTCCGGAGATGATGTCGATCTATCTTTCGACGGGTCCCATAGGGTGTGGAGTCACTTCCCAGGGTTCCTCGAGATAGCGCCTGAGGTGACCTCTTCGGATCAGGTCCTTGATTTGATTCTGGAGGTCGCGGTAGCCTTATGTGTCATGGTCATAGTCCCGGTGGAACCTGTGATATTTGGATCGATCTTTGTGAGTGGTTTTCATGGGGTTGGGTTGTCGTAAGATACCCTTCTCCCTAATTTGGAGGAAGATCTCAGTATGAGATGTGTTCAGAGGGAGAGGTAGGGGCCTTGGGAGTAGCAACTCTTATCGGTCAGGTCTCCGATGGGGGTTGCACTGGGGCTACTAAGGTCGTTCCTCCAGACCGTTCGACCCTTGGCCTCTTTTTGTCCACGCGCTTTCCCGCCACTAGAGTTTTTTCGGTTGTGATATACTGGTCAGTATGCTGGAGCATCTCGGGGACGGTTGATGGCGGCTTCTCGATCAACAACCAGAAGAACCTTGAAAGCTTCAAACCTATTAGAAATGCCTGCATGATTAAAGAGGGATAATCATCCGGGAATCCTCGGATTTCAGTGGCGAAGCGTGCCACAAACTGAGAGAGCGACTCGTCTTCGTGATGGGACAATGCTAGCAAAGTGGCCATGGAAGGCTTGGGTCGCACGCTAGTGAGGAAATTTTACTTGAACTCCCTTGCGAGCTCGAAAGACAAGACCGAGGACGAGCGCAACCGGCTGAACCATACTCGTGCCGGTCCCCTGAAGGTGGTCAGGAATACCCGACACATCTGGGCGTCGGAGGTACCATAGAGGGCCATCTGAGCTCGAAACGTGACGACGTGTTCTATAGGGTCGGAGCCATCGTCGTACGTCTCTAGTGTTGGCAGCCTGAGTTAAGGGGTACAGGCTTGTCCTGTACTTCCTGAGGAAAGGGGGACTTGCCTAAGCTGCCTTCGCCCAACTCGCCCCGCGACTTCAGGAACTCATGCTGGAACTCGTCCAAGCGTTGGTTGACCCGGGACAACTGGATCCTGAATGAGTCAACCACCGAGTTGGACGATATAGTGTCAGGCTCAGAGTGGGGCGGAGTGATTTAGTAGTGTGCGGGTATGCTCTGCTCGGGCGGACCTCTTGGGTCCATCATCTGCTCTCGGGCTTCTCTCGTCCCGACCTGCTCTCTACTTGGCCTTTGCCGTGTCGGGTCGATCGGGGAAGCTGCTAGCCGCGCACGATCTGGGGAATGAGTAGGACGATCATCTACATCATCCCCGCCATTGCTTGTACTTGCTTGGTTAGGCTGAGGAACATCTTGGGCGACACGACCAAGGGTCCCGTGGTAAGTCCGGGGGGTGATAGCCCCGGGTCATTGAACAGGCGCTAGTAGCGATCTGGCATCGAGGCCGGGATCCCCCTGTCTTTGACGACGGGGAGGCGCTGATCTCCGGGCCCGACAGAGGGGTGACCGGCCGGTGGTTCTCCTTCGGGGAGAGCTCTTGTGGGATGCTCCTGTGACATGGCCCTCCTTCTAGCGCCAAAAATATTGGTGAACAAATGCACCATGGCTGATGAGTCTGCACGGCTTGGTTCATGGGTCGATGTCGGGAGTCTTTGGTCGAATAAGCTAGTTATCGAGGTTGGGAAGCTAGTTGGTGGCTCTTGTTCGAGACGTTGGTTGATGACTCTCTGCTGGGATGCTGGTCGGTGCGTCAGGGGGCGGCGATCTCTCTTGATTGAGATGATCTTTCTTCAGGGATGACCGCTCTCCTGCATAGAAGGCCCCATCGGGTGGTTACCGATTGTGGCCCCTCGACAAGTAAGTCAGTGTGGAGTTCTACTTTCTGCTTTTTTCTCCTCCTGGGCTAGATGCCAACCAAGGGCTTTTATACTACTGTACGAGGGTCGGCCGTACGTAGGTTTGGCATGGCAGCTGATCCTTGAGGGGTGAGATGGTAACTTTGTTCGGTCGCCATCTTGGGACGTGCAGAACGATGCCACGTGGCGCCGTCCCGGGCTTACCGGGACGGGAATACCGAGTGGTGTCTTGGTATAATTGCTGGCTCGGTGCGTGGGGGTGCTTCTCTTGCTGACTTGGCTGTAGCGTGGCATGACATCGATTGTGACGTGGCTTGGGCCCGAAATATACCTTATCAAACATAATATCATGAGTATTGCATAATTTCATATCATCACATGAAGGATAACAAGAAAAATTTGGTGATGAGATATACTTCATAAATATAAGGAATAATAAAAATCATATCATGAAAGATAAGATCATGTGAATACCAAAAGACATGATTCATTTTGATAAATATTCTTTTTAGTGAAAAGCAAAAAGAAATAAGGAGAAAATGATCTCAATTTATAGAAAGATTTTAAGTATCAAATATCGAGAAATCAAGATGATGATTCATCTAAAAAAAAAATCACAATTATAATCAAGAGAAAAATCATCATTCATTTTCAACTCATTCAATTTGTCAAATCAACATTACTTGGGTATGCATAATACCAAAACATGGTTTTAAGTCTTCAACATATAACATGCATAATTTCAAACCATTACAAACCATTATCAAGGTCATAGTTTGTTTGCATAAGTCTCGTCTTTAGTAAATGGTAAGAAGAAATCATCAAAGATAGAAAATATTTTGATTCTCATAAAAGATAGCTCAAGTAGAGAAATCAAAAGAAAGTTCATGATTCGGTTGAAAAATTTTCATTCAAATTCAAATAATCAAAATCACTTTTCAAAAAACTCAATGAAGGCAATGTAAATAGATTCACATGAGAACCTAATTTATGCATAGTTTCAAAATGTAAAATCATCAAATATGATACAAACATTTATTTTCAAATTGCATTCCCTTTTAGTTATTTCAATTTAAGTGATTTGATTTCATTCAAGCATGTCCTTGTCCTTTTCTTTTTTTTGCCAAATCAAAACATATAACATCGTTTAAAACAAAACTACAAGATTTATCACAAAAATCATCAAGGTCAATAAATCACAAAAATTATCATGTATAACTTCAAAATCTCATGCATAGAATAAAATCATCAGGCATTGTACCAAAACTTTTAATATTTTCATTACATCATTACATCATTATATATCATTAAATCATTAAAATTTATTTCATCAAACATAAAGCATTTTTAAAATTATTTTGTTTGTTGTAGTAATGCATTTTTCTTTTTAAGTGAATCTAACTTTTCATGCTTAGTGTTAGGAATTAATATGCAATTATCATGCTCAAATTTTAATTTTTTCAAAATCACTTAGAAAGAGAAGCATGATATTTTTTCATTTATTTTATTTTTATTTACTAACTAATTTAAAAATTACTTTTGAAAATGCATCAAATAATTTCAAAATAAAGTAAAGGGGTTTTGGGTTGCCTCGTTGTCGAAAACCGTTAAGGCGTAGTTTGCCACCTCGCCTTTGTTAGATTGTTCTTCATCTTCAGATGAACTTGATTTGTGCCAAGCCACCTTGAGTGTTTTCATCTTCTTTTGTAGCTTCTTCTTTTTAGGTTCATTTTTGTTCTTAGATTCTTATTTTAAGAATTTTTTAAGTTTTATAGTCAAGAGTTCAAAGTCATCATCACTTGAGCTTTCACTCGAGTGGTCTTCATTTGTTTTAAGTGTCAAATCCTTCCTATTCTTTGGAAGGTTGTTCTCAAGCTCTTTATGAGCCATATAACTCATTTTGTAGGTCATCAACGTCCCAATCAGTTCTTCAATAGAAAAATGGTTCAAGTTTTTTGATTCTTGTATTGCCGTGATTTTAGGATCCCAACTCTTTGAAAATAATCTTAATATATTGTTAACAAGTTTAAAATTTAAAAAATATTTGCTAAGAGCTTTTAAACTATTGACGACATCTATAAAATGGGTGTACATGTCAACAATAGTTTCGCTTGGCTTCATATGAAATAACTCAAAATCATGTATCAAAAGATTAACTTTAGAATCTTTTACCTTACTTGTGCCTTCATGTATGATTTTGAGTGTGTGCCAAATATCAAAAGCCATTTAACAAATAGACACTTGATTAAATTCATTTTTATCTAAGGCGTAAAATAAGGCATTCATAGCCTTGGCATTTAAAGAGAAAGTCCTCTTCTCCAACTCATTCCAATCGTTCATTGGAAGAGAAGACTTTTGTAATGCATTTTCAATAATATTTCATAAATTTAAATCAATAGAAAGTAAAAAAGCTCTCATTCGAGTTTTTTAATATGTGTAGTCTGTCCCATTGAATATAGGAGGACGAATGATAGAAAGTCTCTCTTGAAATCCGAAAAGAGCCATTTCTCTTAGTTGTTAAATCAAACGAGAAAAACATAGCTCTAATACCAACTGTTAGGATCGAGTTAGCACTAAGATGGGGGGTGAATTAGTGTAGTGGATGAAAACATCGGTTTTAAAAATTTCTTTGTACGTTCGATGAAATTCGATATCGGAAATGTGAGTTTAACTTGAAAGCATATGAAAGAGTGTAATGAGAAGGTAAAGCAAGTAAGGTAGTTTGCAATGAACGTAAAGAACTTCAAATAAATGTAAATCGAGTTTTATTGTGGTTCGGTCATCGTGACCTACATCCACTCCCGATTTTCTTCCGTCGAGGCCACCGGTATCCAATAACGGTCTTCCTTCAATAGGTGAAGACCAACCACCTTTTTATAACTCTATTATCCTTTTGACAGGCTCAAGAGAGAACATTTACACCTCTCTTTTCGTAAAGAACTTCAAATAAATGTAAATCGAGTTTTATTGTGGTTCGGTCATCGTGACCTACATCCACTCCCGATTTTCTTCCGTCGAGGCCACCGGTATCCAATAACGGTCTTCCTTCAATAGGTGAAGACCAACCACCTTTTTATAACTCTATTATCCTTTTGACAGGCTCAAGAGAGAACATTTACACCTCTCTTTTAGATCTAGACCTCTCTTCTCCCTTTAGAAGAACTTTCTAAATACTAGGAAGAAGGGACTCTACTCTTCAAGAGAGATTACAATTTTTACTTAAGGATTCTTTCCCTCTTTTAAACTCACTTTCTTGCTGTTCCAAGCAGGAAAGAGTGGGGTATTTATAGGCCCCAAATGGATTCAAATTTGGAGCCCAAAATTTAAATCCCCAAGATTTCGGGGTACGGGCGGTACCACTGCTTGCAGCCTGACACTGGGTGGTACTACCACCTGGAACATTATCACTAGGTGGTACCATCGCCCAGTCTAATAGTACCACCGCCTGACAGCCTCGGAGACTAGGTTTTTCGAGTTTTACAACTCACAAGCGGTTCCACCGCTTATTCTAGCAGTGCCACCGCCTGACCCAACTTTTGGGTTACTGAATGGGCCTTCCAATGAGCCCAAATCAGTCCCAATTGGTCCCTAATTGAGTTAGTATGATTACAGCAAAAGCTAACTCAATTAGCCCCCTAAACTACTTCGATCTTAGACAAATGATTAGAAAGCATGAATCCTTTGTCTTGCATGTCATTGGTTTATCCGGTGCTCGTTCGATCCTTTAGCATATCGTCCTCTCCTTCAGCGTATTGCCTAATCAGCATGTTGACTCTCGCAACTTTCGATCTTCTTAGTGCAATATCCGATCCTTCGGCCCGATGCCCAAATTCATGGCATGAGCCTTCTACCGACACATCGATCGATTCTCGGCTCGACGTCCAATCTTGTGACATGTTCACTCGGCTCAATGTCTGATTCCTCCTGCTTTAATCAATTTACCTCTCCTTAATCAAAGCTAGTCCTACGTTACTCAAAACATAGATTAGATGACTAACACATCAATTGATTTCATCATCAAAATTCGAGATTCAATAAGATCAATAGTATAATAAAAAAAAATTATTATTACATCAAATCATCATGCATCATTAAATCATTAAGCATGGTTTCATTGAACATAAAGCATCTTCAATCAAAATAGAAAGGTAATATGGAAATCATCAAGATACACATTATTGCTTCTTTAAAATATACATAGGATTAATCTCATTAGGTGTACAAACATTAGATTTAAATCTAACATTTTGTTCCTTTATTATAAAGAAAATTATGATCAAATTTTTTTAATTTTTTAAAAACACTAGAAAGAAAAGCATGATCCCCTTTTAAAAATAACTTATGAAATGAATGAAGTAATTTCATAGTAAACTAAGGGGGTTTTGGTTACCTCGTCGTTGAAAGTCATTAAGGCATAGTTCACCATGTTGTCTTTGTTGGTTTGCTTCTCGTCTTCAGATGAGTTCGATTCATCCTAAGCCGCCTTGAATATTTTCTTCTTCTTTGGCAGCTTCTTCTTTTTAAGTTTATTTTTATTCTTTGATTCTTGTTTTAAGAACTTTTTAAGCTTTATTGTGAGAAGTTCAAGGTCATCATCATCATCACTTGAGTTATCACTCAAGTGGTATTCTATTAGTCGAAGTGCCAAATCCTTTCTGTTCTTTGGAAGGTTGTTCTTATGTTCATCAAATTCATCATGTGCCTTACATGTCATTTCATAGGTCGTCAAAGGCCCAATAAGTTCTTCAATCGGACAATTTGGGCTATAAGCCCAAATCAGTAATTAAAATTAAAAGAGATAGGGCAGCATGCATGGGCAGCCACGTATGTTTGTGCAGCGTGAGAATAGCGGCACGCAGAGAGAGAGAGAAAATAATAGAGAGAGGAAAAGAGAGAGAAAGATTAGGATCTTGAGTTTTCTACTTGATGATTAGTGGCCAAACGTTGTCAGTTTTGGCCTAAATTTTATGCAGAGAATCCTTGTAGCAAGCTCTACAATTCAAATGTGTTGATCTACAGTTTACCCTCTCTGAGGTACTTTCCTGCTATACCCACTTTGTGAGATTTAAAATTCTCTTATAATGAGATCCATCTATGTGATGAAGATATGCTATTCTTGAGCCAAGATATATGGTGTTGATGTTATTATGATCCTCTTATTATTCTAGAGAAGATTTATTGTAAACTTGTTATCATTACTATTGATAGTCAAAGTTTGAGTTGGACTATGATGGTCCCATGGTTTTTCCCGCATTGATTTTTTGCTATGATGGTCCCATGAGTTGGACTATGATGGTCCCATGTTAAAAATTTTGGTCTCATTGTGTGATTGATTTTTTGCTCTACTGTTTATGCTGCTTTAGTTGATATTTGTATTTTGATATCAAGTTGGTATTTTGACGAGGAACCTATTTTGATACACAATAAGGGAAAAGAATTATTCCGTTTTAACAAGTTTTTCCCAACAAGCGGTATCAGAGCAATAGATTATTTGGTGCTAGTTTTTCTTATGTGATTGAAATGGAAGAGTCAGATGGTATGATTAAATTGAACTAATCAAATTATTCCACTTGAAGGCGTAGATGGAAGATTTGCTTTATTACAAAGATTTGTATAAGCTCATCAAGGTTAAAGATAAACCTTCTATTATGGATGATGAGGAATGAGAAGTTCAAAATAGAAAAGCTATTGCTTATATTAGAAAATCAGAGCTGATGTTGTTTGGCAAAGGTTAGAAAATCTCTTTGCGAAAAAGATAGTGGGAAATAGAATTTCTCTCCTCAGAAGACTTGTAAATTTGAAGTATAAAGATGGTGGTAA
>LVTN01001153.1:23538-35436 GCA_001649415.1 Musa itinerans
TTGATGTATACTATGATTTGTACTAGGCCAAATATAGCTCATGTAGTTGGAGTTGTCAGCCGATTTCTCTCTAATCCTAGTAAGGAACATTGGGCAGTAGTGAAATGGATATTAAGATATCTAAGAGGTACTTCCAGGTTATGTTTATGTTTTGGTAGTGATGAACCTATGCTAGAAGGGTACACAGATGCAGACATGGCAGGTGATACAGATTCCAGGAATTCCACTTCGGGGTTCTTGATGACATTTACAGGCGGAGCAGTCTCTTGGCAGTCTAAGTTATAGCACTGTGTTGCTCTATAAACCACAGAAGCAGAATACATAGCAATTACGAAAGCCTACAAGGAAGCTTTATGGATGAAAAAGTTTTTATAGGAATTGGGCTTGAAATAGGAAGGATATATTGTTTATTGTGACGGTCGGAGTGTCATTCACCTCTCCAAGAATTCAACATATCATTCTAGATCCAAGTATATTGATGTGAGATATCACTGGATTCGTGATGTGCTTGAGTTAAAAAAATTACAGTTGGAAAAGGTGCATATAAATTAGAATGGATTAAATATGTTGATAAAGTCTTTGCCTAAGGAGAAGTTTGAAGCATGTAGGTGAAGAGCGGGCTTAGTACAGCCAACCATATGAGCTAGATGGGGAGAATTGTTGGGTCCAGCCCATTTATGAGCTTGGACAATTTGGGCTATAAACCCAAATTAGCAATTAAAAGTAAAAAAGATAGGGCAGCGTGCACGGGCAGCGACGTGCATTTGTGTAGCGTGAGAACAGCAGCGCTTAGAGAGAGAGAGAGAGAGAGAGAGAAAAGAACAGAGAGAGGAAAGGAGAGAGAAAGATTAGGATCTTGAGATTTCTACTTGACGATCAGTGGCCAAACGTTGTTAGTTTTGGCCCAAATTTTATGCAAAGAATCCTTGCCGCAAGCTTTACAATTCTAATGGTATTGATCTACAGTTTATCTTCTCTGAGGTACTTTCCTGCTATACCCACTTTGTGAGATCTAAAATTCTCTTATAATGAGATCCATCTATGTGATGAAGATATGCTATTCTTGAGCCAAGATATATGGTGTTAATGTTATTATGATCCTCTTGTTATTCTAGAGAAGATTTATTGTAAACCTGTTATCATTACTATTGTTAGTGGAAGTTTGAGTTGGACTACGACGGTCCCGTGGTTTTTCCCACATTGGATTTTCCACGTTAAAAATTTTGGTCTCACTATATGATTGATTTATTGCTATACTATTTATGCTGCTCTAGTTGATATTTGCATTTTGATATCAAGTTGGTATTTTGATGAGGAACCTATTTTGATACACAAAGAGAGAAAAGAATTATTCCGCTTTAACAGGTTTTTCCCAACATGATGACATCCGTAAAACGGGTGTACATGTCAACGATAGTTTCACTTGGCTTTATTCGAAATAATTTAAAATCATACATCAAAAGATTAATTTTTGAATCTTTAACTCTATTAGTGCCTTCGTGTGTGATTTCAATAGTGTGCCAAAAAGAAACTCGATTGAATTTATTTTTATCTAAATCACAAAACAAAGCATTCATAGCTTTGGCATTCAAAGAGAAAGTCTTTTTCTCCAAATCATTCCATTCGTTCATTGGAAGAGAAGACTTTTGAAATATGTTTTCAATAATATTCCATAAATTAAAATCTAAAGAATGCAAGAAAACTCTCATTTGAGCAAATGAGGAAAAAACATGGCTTTGATATGAACTGTTAGGATCGAGTTAGCACTAAGAAGGGGGGTGAATTAGTGCAGTGGATAAAAATGATAAATTTAATCAATTTTAAAAAACTTCGTATGATAAAAATCGATATCATAAAAATACTTGACTTTAAAACGTACGAAAGCGTAGTGAAAGTAAGAATTCAGTTTGCAATTTAAATGAAAATCTTAAAGTAAATGCAAACTAGATTTTTATAGTGGTTCAATCGTCGTGACCTACATCCACTCCTGATTCCTCTTCTGTCGACGCCACCGGCATCCACTAATGATCTTCCTTGAAAGGGCAAAGATCAACTACCCTTTTACACTCTTTCTCCTTTTCACGGGTTTAGGAGACAACCCTTACAAGCCTCTCTTTCTAAAACCTCATATCTCCATTTAGATGAACTTCTAAATACTAGGAAGAAGTGATCCTATATCCTTAGAGAGTTTTTTAATTTTTTAAGTTATTCTTTCCTCTTTTTTCAACTCAATTTCATTCTCAATTCTTGCAACTCCATGCAGGAATAGCTAGGGTATTTATAGACCTCAAATGACTTCAAAATTAGAGCAAAAAAAAGGTCTCATCTTGGGTTTCCCAGGTCCTGGCGGTACCACTGCCTACAACATTTACACTAGGCGGTATCATCGGTTGATAGTATGGGAGATTGTGTTTGGGCAGTACCACCACCCAGACTAGCAGTACCACCGCCTAATCTGGCGGTACTATCACCTAACATAATCTTAGAAATTGTGTCTCGGAGACTGAGCCCCAGTCGGTGCCACCGCCTAGACCAGTGGTGCCATCGCCTGACCCAACTTTTGGGTCACTAAATAGGCCTTTCTCTTGGCCCAAAACAATCCCAGTTGGCCTATAATTGAGTTGGCTTAATTATATTCTAAACCAACCCAATTACGACCTAAACTAACTCGATCTAGACAAATTATTATAAAGCACTAATCATCTGTTGTCTGGCATGTCATTGGTTCTTCAGGTGCTTCATCTGATCCTTCGGTGCATTGTCCTCTCCTTCGGTGTATTGCCCAATCAGCATGTTAACACCCGCAACTTTCGATCTCCTTGGTGCAATGTCCCATCATTCAGCCCGATGCCCAAATTCATGACATGAAGCCTTCTATTGACACATCAACCGATCCTCCGGCTCAACGTCTAATCTTCTAACATGTTCAACTCTGGCCCAACATCCGATTTCTCCTACTTTAATCAATTTGCCTCTTTTGATCAAAGCTAGTCCTGTGTCACTCAAAACGCAGAGGAGATCATAACATTATCAATTGGTTTTATCATCAAAATTTGAGATTCAACACCTAGCCTATGGTCCTTTAGTTCCCTCCTATTTATAGAGGCCCCCTATCAACTTACTATAATAGATCCTACTATATTGGATATTGGATCTCTTTCCAACTACCCATATGACTTAGATTAGTGGGTCTCTACCCAATAATTTCTTATTAGCTCTTATTGGATCTCATCCATAGGATCCAATAATTCAGGGGCTTATTGGATATCCAATAAGATAGGGGCTCCAGCGGATATAACTCATCGCAATGCCTACTATATGTATGACCCTCTTGGCACAATATCGAGCTGGTCGTGAGTTATACATGTCATAACTACTTTTGGCTTAGTGAATTATTATCTCCATAATAATTCACTCGACTCATTGATTGCGGACGTACTAGGCCACAACGCCATAGTCTCCAGACGATACAGAGAAATCCAATCTATTGGACATGTCTATCCTCAGTTACCAAATATTTGTAATTCCTCATCCATCTAATAGCTTAGAGACCATATACCGAGCATGGTGCTGTCAGGCCCATACGGTTTCTACTTGAGTCTCGCTATAATCGGATTCTCTCGGAGAACTCTTTCTCTCTCAATCTGAATGACCTTGGCTAGGAATTTGTATAAGTGAGAACACATGGGATATTTCTCTCATGACACCAATAGCAGATGATCCTCTATTGACACTCAATAGCTCTCGTAAGATTGACTACCACTCATGATGATCGATTATGCTAGATTTGAAACTTCCAGGCCTATAAGTCTGGTATCAAAGAGTGGAGTACTGTTAGAACCCTTGTGGATTTTGTCGAAGAAAACCAACACAAACTTACGAAGATAATTCTAAAAAATATCATTCATAAGACTCTAGAAGGTGGAGAGAGCATTGGTGAGACAAAAGGGCATTACCAAAAATTCATAGTGGTCGTTGTGTGTTCGAAAGGCAGTTTTCGGTATATCTTCTTCGCACACTCGTATTTGATGATACCTAGATCGACGGTACAACTTTGTGAAAACTTATGCTCCCTTTAATTCATCAAGCAATTCATCTACTACTAGAATAGGGTATTTTTCCTTGACAGTTATGCCATTAAGAGCTCGGTAATCAATGGACATTCGCCATGTTTCGTACGAGGAGCACCGGTGAAGAGTAGGGGCTACAACATGGCTGAATAACTCCTGTTTCAAGCATCTCTTTTACAATCATTTCTATTTCATTTTTTTGGAGATGTGGATACCGATATGGCCGAGTATTTGCTAGAGGTTTGCCTAGAAGAATCGGTATACAATGATCATGCCGACGGGTAGGAGGTAGGTTGTGCGGTTCATCAAATATATCTAAAAATTCAGCAAGCAAAGGAAGTAAGTTTAGATCTTCAAATTCTATTGGCTCTCCCTTAGTTTACTACTTAAGTTGTACCAAAAAGCCGCTGCATGCTTTGTGCAAAACCTTCTCCATTCGTTGTGTGCAAATTGTTGTTACGTTGCCCTCACGTTTCCCATGCAGTATCACCAGTTTCCCCTTACTGTAAAACTTCATAATTAGTTTCACAAAGTTTTAGGAAACATCACCTAATGTTGTTAGCCATTTGATGCCAAGCATGGCCTCATAATCATCAAGAGGGAGGAGGAAGAAATATGCAATTATCTCTTGGTCCAACAACAATAGTTTCACCCACGGGCATCTATGATCACACTTCAAAATTCGTCCGTCGGCGACCTTAATGTCAAACCTACTACAATTCTCGATAGGTAAGGCCATCTAGATAGCAACCTTGCTGTTCATAAAATTATTAGTGCTCTCGGTGTCAATAAGAATCGTGATAGGTTGTTGCTTCAGAAGTCCTCCCACTTTCATCGTTTGGGGTTCGCATAACCGGTAAGGGCATGCATCGTAATATCAACCGACTGCTGTTCTTCATCTACGACCTCTTCCTCATGCTCCTGGACCTCCTCCTCCATGTCTTTAAGAGGTTCAATCAGTAGGAGGTAACCCCTTTTACAGTGATGATCGTGGTTCCACGGCTCGTCGCAATGCCAACAAAGACCCTTTGCTGATCGATCATGTAGTTCTTCTATTGTCAATTTTTTTAGCAGCAAAGGATGGCTGAGAGTAGAAGGAGGTTTATATGTCATGGGCCTAGGAGAGGTTCTCATCCTCTGAGCATCTTGGTTGAGCCATTCTTCTTGTATTCGGGCGAAAGAAATCGTAGCTTTCACGGTATGGGGCTGCCACGCCTTAACCTTCCCTTTTATCTTTGGCTTGAGTCCTTCGATGAATGTTCCAAATAATTAATGGTTAGTCCAATCATAAGCAAGGTAGAATAATTAACGGTTAGTCCAATCATAAGCAAGGTAGGATAGCTTCTCAAACCTAGTTTGGTACTCTTGAATCGTAGAGGTTTGTCGAATCTTTACGAGTTGGCCATCGATATTTTCATACTCCGTAGGTCCGAAACGATTCAGCAGTGCGTTCTTAAATTGATTTTACGCCGGAGCCCCATGATTATATTCCAACCAATTGTACCATTGAATAGTATCTCCTTCAAGGTGGATGACAGAAATTTCCACCATAGCATCATCCGATGTTTGGTAGTAGCGAAAGTAACGTTCTGCGCGTGAAATCCACCTCGCCAGGTCTCCTTCTTCCCATCGCGGGAAGTCCACCCTCATGTGTGACTGAAGCATGTCCGAGGGCTGTCCCTCCTTCTCTGGAGGCCTCTCTGAACTCTCTCCTCATTGAAATTTGGTTGGACTTGGCTGTTGTCCAATTCTGAATTCTGCAAACAGAACGCGCAATTTGTCCTCCAAGCGCGATTCAAGCCGCGATTCAATCTGAGATTCCAATGCTTCAAATTTGGCATCAATTGGATCTTGAGAAATCATAGCATATGCCTATAGATCAGAGATGTACCTATCTTTTTTCTATTGATGGGTTAATGACATGGGGTGGTGGAGGGATCAGAAAAATTGAGGATCACGGAAAGGTACTACAACAGGTTTTTACGTCTAAAGTGTAGCAGCTTAGATGTAAAAGGTTAGTGGTTTATATTGAGAATTTTTTGATGAAACCAAAGGGAAATCTACTATTAGGATGTGTCAAAGATGTCGTAAAAATTTCGTAGAGATTTGGATAGAAAAAATACAGTTGTAAGATCAAACAAACTATGCTATGCAGTTGGAATTTTGCAGTTTATCTTTCGTCGTAGAGATAAACACTTTGCAACAAAAAGTTTATGCATGAATAAGGATAACTAAATTGCAGCAGCAATAAGGTAGGAAACGAGAATCTATTGCAATTCATGGGGAGATCAAAGGATGATCCACTATGGTGGAGATGACGACGGAATTCGGCAACGATCTTTTAAGAAATTGTGGGAATTGCTTTGGGCGGCTGTGGAGGGTTGATGGATGGCTGTGGAAGGGCAGCAAGATGCCAAGAATGCTGCTTTGATACTGAGTGTTAGAACCCTTGTGGATTCTAAGCTTCGGGTTGATCTATTTAGGGGATCAGCCTTCTTGGAACTCTATAGGGGTTCCTTCCTCTAGGTTGCTGCTCAAAAGCTACTAAAAAGATTCATCTATTCCTTCTCCAAAGAGGATGAATACATGACTATTTATAGGGCATCTAAACCCCAACTCCTACTTCTAACCAACTCCTAATGCTTCTTTAAGAAGTAACCTCCAAACTAACCCTAACCTTAGCCGGCCTCTTCACTTCTTTCATAGGGGTCAGCTAGGTTGGTTTTACATGAATGCCCCTTTCAATGAAACTTAATTAGGACTCTCCTAGCTAGAGTCATAACAGGCACTCATATAGGACATCCTTGATGTCTCAAGTCTAAGAACCAAATATACCACTAGGACAACAAAATCGCTATCTGACAATAAGGCATCATCAACCATCCAGCATTTCGTGAGCGGATCAATCAATGAACTCATTCTCCAATATGCACCTGCACTGTATCCCTCGTGTCTTCACATGAGCAGATATGAGACTAGTTGCCTCTATCATATGGACGAGTATATAGTACATTAGTCTGTCCGGTTGTCTCGATGTCCCTCTCGAGTAACCTATGACCAGGATTATTTAGGGTTTATATTTAAAGGTGAATCGATCTCATTATCATGATCTCATTGTTAGAAATGAGTTGGCACCAAGAGGGGGGGGGTGAATTAGTGCAACGGATAAAAACATCGTCGGTTCCAAAAACTTTGTTTCAATTAAACCCATAAGAGTGTAATGAGAAAGTAAAGAATGTAAGCAAGTTTGCAGTAAGGTAAATTGCACAAATAAAAATGCAAATCAGATTTTTATAGTGGTTCGGTAGTCGTGACCTACATCCACTCCGTCGATTCCTCGTCAAGGCCACCGACATTCACTAACGGTCTTCCTTCAATTAGAGAAAACTGATTACCCTTTTACACCCTGATTCTCCTTTTAACAAGTTTAGGAGAAAACCTTTACAACCCCCCTTACTCCTCTCTCAAACAAAACTAACACTTTGAGCTTGAGAGAAGTTCTCACAAGATTACAATAGCATTTTTCAACTTTTATTGCTTTCAATTCTTGTGTTTGTTAACTAGGGATGAGAGGGATATTTATATGCCTCAAGTGGATTCAAACTTGGAGCCTAAAAATGTCTCATCCCGGGTCCGCCAGGTACTAGCGGTACCACCGCCCAGTATGGTAGTACCAGCACCTGACAGTTTCTCGGAGACTGAGTCACTATGGTTCCACCTATTGGGTCACTATTTGGACCTTTCACTTGGCCCAACACAACCCAAACTTGGGTCCAATTAGCCCCTAATTAAGTTAGCCTAATTCCAACCCAATTATGTGCTAACTACATATTTTAAGGCGTACACTAAGTTAAATAAGTCCAGTAAGTCTATGTTTCTTCCGGTGAGCTTATGGCGATCTTCCAACGAATTTCCGACGATCTCTCGGCAATGTTCCAACAGACTCCAAGCAAGCTCCTAGACTTCACGACGATCTTCTTAGCGAGTTTCGACAAGCTTCTTTGGCAAGCTCCTGGACTTCTTGGTCAATTCCGATAGAACTTCCGAGAATGTCTAGACTTTCGATGAACTCTCGAACTCCCAACGAAATCTCGTTCTTGACTCCGGGACTTCATTTTGCTTTATGCCTTAATCGCTATCATAGTTAATCCTGTAAACTTAAAACTCACTTCGATCGAGACAATTATTACAAAGCTTGAATCAAGTGTTGTCCAACATGTCATTGGTTTATCGATGCTTCGTCTAATTCTTCGGCGCATCGTCCTCTCTTGTAGCCTATTGCCCAATTGGTCAGTTGACCTCTACAATTCCAATATCTTTAGTGCAATTTGTGCTCTTCTTGGCCCGATGCCCGAATCCATGGCCCGAAGCCATCTGTCGATATGTCGACCGATCCTTCGGCACGACGTCCAATCTTCTGACATGTTTTTCTCCGACCCAATATGATTCTTCCTTCTTTAATTGTCTCTCCCTGATCAAAGCTTCCTGCGTCACTTAAAACGTAGATCAAATCATAAACACTATCAATTGGTTTCATCATCAAAATTTGAGATTCAACAATCTCTCCCTTTTTTATGATGACTACTAATTGATGACGGAGTTAACCTTAACTCCCCCTATCAATGTGCCATATTAATAGAACTCTTGAATTCAAGTCAAAGCAAATTTAATCAAGAATATTTGCAACATGTCATCATAAAATTATGCATAATCAAATTTTCAATACATCATTCCATGCATGATCATTATCATAACTTCTCCCCCTTTGTTATCAACAAAAAGGAGAAGTGCATTTAGCAAGACTCAAATCATTGCATTATAAACATAATCTCAAGTTTTATCATCATGCAAGCTAGCAATAATTTTGAGTTTTGCAAGTTTGTAAATTTTGCTAGATGTGCAAGTTAGTATGTTTTGCTTCTTGAGATAGCAACTTTTTGCTTTTCTTTAGATTCAAGCTAGCAATTCTAGCAAGTTTTACATCATGTAAGCTAGCAATTTTTATGATATGCAAGTTAACAAGTTTGCTTTTCTTTGCGATGTGCAAGATAGCAACTTTTCTCCCCCTTTGTCATTGTCAAAAAGAAGGAAAGAATATAATTATGTAATTCTTTTTCTCTTTACATCAATTTCTAAATCTTGACAAAGATAAAGTATCATTCTTATTGGCATAAGGTATCATTTCAGAAAATGATAATTGTTGACTTTCACTTCATTTCATAAAAAAATCATAGTATTACATGTATCATTCCAAATCATAAATATTTCAAATCATGATGGTATAAAAATGTCAAATTACATTACATCCTACCATGTATGATCATAACTTCTCATTTGTATGCATCAACATAATATCATGAGTATTTCATGTATAATTTCATAACATCACATGAAGAATATCAAAAAATTAATTGGGTGATGAGATACACTTTATGAATATAAGGGAGTCACGAACCAAATTTCAAGTTGTAAATATCGTAAAATCAAGAGAGAAATTATGATTCTTTTTGGATGACTCAAAATAGCAAAAAGAAGAATTATAGTAAATGGCAAAAAAGAACTATTGGAGTTCAAAAATAAGATATTGATTTATAGAAAGATTTCAAGTATCAATATCGAGAATTCAAGATCATGATATAGATAAAGACATTCCTATAGCAAAAGAAGTCATAAGAGAACACAAATATTCTCGATTCATGTATAATATCTCTAAATTCATTATGAATCATAAAAAAAATGTAATTTTAAAAAATCATGATTCATGTAGAAAATTTCCTCTTTAAACGACAAGAAGAAACATAGCAATGATACCAATCATGATTCATTTGGATAAAAGATAGCAAAAGGAAACATTGAGGATAAAAGATCTCGATTTATATAGAATAAATCTCAAGTTATAGATATCGAGAAATCAAGATAAAAATCATGGTTAGATGAAACTCATTCAAATTCAAATCAACAAATCATCAAAATCACTTTCAAGAGATTCAAAATGACATAAATAGATTTATCAATTTCTTATTTAAAAATCGATAAGATAGAGAAATTTTCAAAATGCATTCTTTTTTTAGTTGTTTCAATTCATATGATTGATTTCATACAAGCATGTACTTGTCCCTTTTTTTTTGCCAAATCAAAACATATATCATTGTTTAAAATGAAAGTGTAAGATTTATCACAAAAATCATCAAGATCAATAAATCACAAAAATCATCATGTATAACTTTGAAATATAAACTCATTAAGCATAATCATCAAACATGATTTCATAAAGCATTTTCAATCAAAATCGAAAATCATCAATTTAGATACACATTATTTTTTCTTAAAAATATACATAGGATTAATCATTAGATTTAAATCGAATATTTTGTTGTATTTTCATAAAACATGCAATTGTCATTATCATTTTCAAAATTAGCTAGAAAAAGAAAAGCATGATCCCCTTTTATTTATTTATTTTTTACATTTTATATACTAATTTAAAAACAACATATGAAATACATCAAGTAATTTCAAAATAAAGCAAAGGGGTTTTGGTTACCTTGTCGTTAAAAGCTGTTAAGGCGTAGTTCACCACCTTGTCATTGTTGGTTTGCTTCTCGTCATCGGATGAGCTCGATTTGTCCCAAGCCACATTGAATACTTTCTTCTTCTTTGGCAACTTCTTTTTAAGTTCATTTTTACTCTTTAATTCTAGTTTCATGAACTTTTTAAATTTTATAGTGAGAAGTTCAAAGTCATCATCATCATCACTTGAGCTATCAATCAAATGGTATTCTATTGTTTGAAGTGCCAAATCATTCCTATTCTTTGGAAGGTTGTTCTTATGTTCGTGTTGTGCCACATAACTCATTTCAAAGGACCTTAAAGACTCGATAAGTTCTTCAAGTGAAAAATAGTTCAAGTTCTTTGATTCTTGTATTGCCATTACTTTCGATTCCCAACTCTTTGGAAGGAATCTCAATATTTTATTAACGAGTTCAAAATTTGAAAAACATTTGCCAAGTGCTTTTAGACTATTGACGACATCCATAAAATGAGTGTACATGTCTCCAATAGTCTCACTTGGTTCCATTCGAAACAACTCAAAATCATGTATCAAAATATTAACTTTAGAATCTTTAGCCCTACTTATGCCTCTGTATGTGATTTCAAGAGTGTGCCAAATATCAAAAGCCGTTTCACAAGTAGAAATCCGATTGAATTTATTTTTGTCTCAGGTGCAAAATAGAGCATTCATAGCTCTAGCATTTAAATAAAAATTTTTCTTCTCCAAATCATTCCATTCTGTCATTGGAGTAGAAGACTTTAGAAAATCATTTTCAACAATATTTCATAAATCAAGGTTCAAGAAAAGTAAGAAAACTCTCATACAAGTTTTCCAATAAATGTAGTCTGTCCCATTGAACATGGGAGGACGAACGATAGAAAATCCCTCTTGAAAGCCGAAAAGAGCCATTTCTCTTAGGTGTTAAACTAAACAAGAAATAACATGGCTCTGATACCAACTATTAGGAATGAGTTGACACTAAGAGGGGGGGTTAATTAGTGCAGCAGATAAAAACGTCGTCAGTTCTAAAAACTTCGTTTCGATTAAACCCGTTTCAGAAAGATATTAAACTTGAAAGCATTCATAAAAGTATAATGAGAAAGTAAAGCAAGTAAGGAAGTTTGCAGTAAGGTAAATTGCACAAATAGAAATGCAAACCAGATTTTTATAGTGGTTCGGTCATCGTGACCTATATCCTTACAACCCCCCTTACTCCTCTCTCAAATAAAACTAATACTTTGAGCTTGAGAGGAGTTCTTACAAGATTACAATAGT